>JBBPBR010000090.1:173908-198067 GCA_037974775.1 Cicer pinnatifidum
TCCAATGACACAAACACACATATTGGATGCACAAGATTGCTTAAAACCCTAATTGGACAAGAATAAGCCTAGGGAGGACGAAAATGACCTAAATGTTCAACCAATGACACAAATGAACTTATTGGATGCACAAGGTTGGTTAAAAACCCTAATTGGACAAGAATAAGCCTAGGGAGGACGAAAATGACCTAACTTTTCGTCCAATGACACAAACACACCTATTGGATGCACAAGATTGCATAAAAACCCTAATTGGACAAGAATAAGACTAGGGAGGACGAAAATGACCTAAATGTTCCTCCAATGACACAAACACACCAATTGGGTGCACAAGATTGGTTAAAAACCCTAATTGGACAAGAATAAGCCTAGGGAGGACGAAAATGACGTAAATGTTCGTCCAATGACACAAACACACCTATTGGATGCACAAGATTGCATAAAAACCGTAATTGGACAAGAATAGACTAGGGAGGACGAAAATGACCTAAATGTTCCTTCAATGACACAAATGAACTTATTGGATGCACAAGATTGGCTAAAAACCCTAATTGGACAAGAATAAACCTAGGGAGGACGAAAATGGCCTAAATGTTCCTCCAACGACACAAATGAACTTATTGGATGCACAAGATTGGCTAAAAACCCTAATTGCACAAGAATAAGCCTAGGGAGGACGAAAATGACCTAAATGTTCGTCCAATGACACAAATCAACTTATTGGATGCACATGATTGGTTAAAAACCCTAATTGGACAAGAATAAGCCTAGGGAGGACGAAAATGACCTAAATGTTCATCCAATGACATAAATCAACTTATTGGATGCACATGATTGGTTAAAAACCCTAATTGGACAAGAATAAGACTAGGGAGGACGAAAATGGCCTAAATGTTCCTCCAACGACACAAATGAACTTATTGGATGCACAAGATTGGCTAAAAACCATAATTGGACAAGAATAAGCCTAGGGAGGACGAAAATGACCTAAATGTTCGTCCAATGACACAAACACACCTATTGGATGCACAAGATTGCCTAAAAACCCTAATTGGACAAGAATAAGCCTAGGGAGGACGGAAATGACCTTAATGTTCATCCAATGACACAAATGAACTTATTGGATGCACAAGACTGGTTAAAAACCATAATTGGACAAGAATAATCCTAGGGAGGACAAAAATGACCTAAATGTTCATCCAATGACACAAATGAACTTATTGGATGGACAAGATTGGTTAAAAACCCTAATTGGACATGAATAAGCATAGGGAGGACAAAAATGACCTAAATGTTCATCCAATGACACAAACACACATATTGGATGCACAAGATTGCTTAAAACCCTAATTGGACAAGAATAAGACTAGGGATGACGAAAATGACCTAAATGTTCATCCAATGACACAAATGAACTTATTGGATGCGCAAGATTGGTTAAAAACCCAAATTGGACAAGAATAAGCCTAGGGAGGACGAAAATGACCTAAATGTTCATTCAATGACACAAATGAACTTATTGGATGCACAAGATTGGTTAAAAACCCTAATTGGACAAGAATAATCCTAGGGAGGACGAAAATGACTTAAATGTTCGTCCAATGACACAAACACACCTATTGGATGCACAAGATTGCATAATAACCCTAATTGGACAAGAATAAGCCTAGGGAGGACGAAAATGACCTAAATGTTCCTCCAATGACACAAATGAACTTATTGGATGCACAAGATTGGCTAAAAACACTAATTGGACAAGAATAAGCCTAGGGAGGACGAAAATGACCTAAATGTTCATTGAATGACACAAATGAACTTATTGGATGCACAAGATTGGTTAAAAACCCTAATAGGACAAGAATAAGACTAGGGAGGATGAAAATGACCTAAATGTTCCTCCAATGACACAAATGAACTTATTTGATGCACAACATTGGTTAAAAACCCTAATTGGACAAGAATAAGCATAGGGAGGACGAAAATGACCTAAATGTTCGTCCAATGACACAAACACACCTATTGGATGCACAAGATTGCATAAAAACCCTAAATGGATAAAAATAAGACTAGGAAGGACGAAAATGAACTTATTGGATGTACAAGATAGGTTAAAAACCCTAATTGGACAAGAATAAGCCTAGGGAGGACGAAAATGACTTAAATCTTCGTCCAATGACACAAATCAACTTATTGGATGCACATGATTGGTTAAAAACCCTAATTGGACAAGAATAAGCCTAGGGAGGACGAAAATGACCTAAATGTTCGTCCAATGACACAAACACACCTATTGGATGCACAAGATTGCATAAAAACCCTGAATGGATAAAAATAAGACTAGGAAGAACGAAAATGACCTAAATGTTCCTCCAATGACACAAACACACCTATTGGATGCACAAGATTGCATAAAAACCCTAATTGGACAAGAATAAGACTATGGAGGACAAAAATGACCTAAATGTTCATCCAATGACACAAATGAACTTATTGGCTGCAGAAGATTGGTTAAAAACCCTAATTGGACAAGAATAAGCATAGGGAGGACGAAAATGACCTAAATGTTCATCCAATGACACAAACACACATATTGGATACACAAGATTGCTTAAAACCCTAATTGGACAAGAATAATACTAGGGAGGACGAAAATGACCTAAATGTTCGTCCAATGACACAAATGAACTTATTGGATGCACAAGAATTGTTAAAAACCCTAATTGGACAAGAATAAGCCTAGGGAGGACGAAAATGACCTAAATGTTCATCCAATGACACAATTGAACTTATTGGATGCACAAGATAGGTTAAAAACCCTAATTGGACAAGAATAAGCCTAGGGAGGACGAAGATGACCTAAATGTTCGTCCAATGACACAAACACACCTATTGGATGCAAAAGATTGCATCAAAACCCTAATTGGACAAGAATAAGCCTAGGGAGGACGAAAATGACCTAAATGTTCAACCAATGACACAAATGAACTTATTGGATGCACAAGGTTGGTTAAAAACCCTAATTGGACAAGAATAAGCCTAGGGAGGACGAAAATGACCTAAATGTTCGTCCAATGACACAAACACACCTATTGGATGCACAGGATTGCATAAAAACCCTAATTGGACAAGAATAAGCCTAGGGAGGACGAAAATGACCTAAATGTTCTTCCAATGACACAAACACACCTATAGGATACATAAGATTGCATAAAAACCCTAATTGGACAAGAACAAGCCTAGGGAGGACGAAAATGACCTAAATGTTCATCCCATGACACAAATGAACTTATTGGATGCACAAGATTGGTTGAAAACCCTAATTGGACAAGAATAAGCCTAGGTAGGACGAAAATGACCTAAATGTTCATCCAATGACACAAATGAACTTATTGGATGCACAAGATTGGTTAAAACCCTAATTGGAGAAGAATAAGCCTAGGGAGGACGAAAATGACCTAAATGTTCATCCAATGACACAAATGAACTTATTGGATGCACAAGATTGGTTAAAAACCCTAATTGGACAAGAATAAGCATAGGGAGGACGAAAATGACCTTAATGTTCATCCAATGACACAAATGAACTTTTTGGATGCACAAGATTGGTTAAAAACCCTAATTGGACAAGAATAAGCCTAGGGAGGACGAAAATGACCTAAATGTTCATCCAATGACACAAATGAACTTTTTGGATGCACAAGATTGGTTAAAAACCCTAATTAGACAAGAATAAGAATAGGGAGGACGAAAATGACCTAAATGTTCATCCAATGACACAAATGAACTTTTTGGATGCACAAGATTGGTTAAAAACCCTAATTGGACAAGAATAAGCATAGGGAGGACGAAAATGACCTAAATGTTCATCCAATGACACAAATGAACTTATTGGATGCACAAGATTGGTTAAAAACCCTAATTGGACAAGAATAAGCATAGGGAGGACGAAAATGACCTAAATGTTCATCCAATGACACAAATGAACTTTTTGGATGCACAAGATTGGTTAAAAATCCTAATTGGACAAGAATAAGCATAGGGAGGACGAAAATGACCTAAATGTTCATCCAATGACACAAATGAACTTTTTGGATGCACAAGATTGGTTAAAAACCCTAATTGGACAAGAATAAGCATAGGGAGGACGAAAATGACCTAAATGTTCATCCAATGACACAAATGAACTTTTTGGATGCACAAGATTGGTTAAAACCCTAATTGGAGAAGAATAAGCCTAGGGAGGACGAAAATGACCTAAATGTTCATCCAATGACACAAATGAACTTATTGGATGCACAAGATTGGTTAAAAACCCTAATTGGACAAGAATAAGCATAGGGAGGACGAAAATGACCTAAATGTTCATCCAATGACACAAACACACATATTGGATGCACAAGATTGCTTAAAACCCTAATTGGACAAGAATAAGACTAGGGAGGACGAAAATGACCTAAATGTTCATCTAATGACACAAATGAACTTATTGGATGCACAAGATTGGTTAAAAACCCTAATTGGACAAGAATAAGCCTAGGGAGGATGAAAATGACCTAAATGTTCGTCCAATGACACAAACACACCTATTGGATGCACAAGATTGCATAAAAACCCTAATTGGACAAGAATAAGACTAGGGAGGACGAAAATTACCTAAATGTTCAACCAATGACACAAATGAACTTATTGGATGCACAAGGTTGGTTAAAAACCCTAATTGGACAAGAATAAGCCTAGGGAGGACGAAAATGACCTAAATGTTCGTCCAATGACACAAACACACCTATTGGATGCACAAGATTGCCTTAAAACCCTAATCGAACAAGAATAAGCCTAGGGATGACGAAAATGACCTAAATGTTCGTCCAATGACACAAACACACCTATTGGATGCACAAGATTGCATAAAAACCCTAATTGGACAAGAATAAGACTAGGGAGGACGAAAATGACCTAAATGTTCCTCCAATGACACAAACACACTTATTGGATGCACAAGATTGGTTAAAAACCCTAATTGGACAAGAATAAGCCTAGGGAGGACGAAAATGACCAAAATGTTCGTCCAATGACACAAACACACCTATTGGATGCACAAGATTGCATAAAAACCCAAATTGGACAAGAATAAGACTAGGGAGGACGAAAATGACCTAAATGTTCTTCCAATGACACAAATGAACTTATTGGATGCACAAGATTGGTTAAAAACCCTAATTGGACAAGAATAAGCATAGGGAGGACGAAAATGACCTAAATGTTCATCCAATGACACAAACACACATATTGGATGCACAAGATTGGTTAAAAACCCTAATTGGACAAGAATAAGCCTAGGAGGACGAAAATGACCTAAATGTTCGTCCAATGACACAAACACACCTATTGGATGCACAAGATTACATAAAAACCCTAATTGGACAATAATAAGACTAGGGAGGACGAAAATGACCTAAATGTTCCTCCAATGACACAAACACACCTATTGGATGCACAAGATTGGTTAAAAACCCTAATTGAACAAGAATAAGCCTAGGGAGGACGAAAATGACCTAAATGTTCCTCCAATGACACAAATGAACTTATTGGATGCACAAGATTGGTTAAAAACCCTAATTGGACAAGAATAAGCCTAGGGAGGACGAAAATGACCTAAATGTTCGTCCAATGACACAAATGAACTTATTGGAAGCACAAGATTGTTTAAAAACCCTAATTGGACAAGAATAAGCCTAGGGAGGACGAAAATGACCTAAATGTTCATCCAATGACACAAATGAACTTATTGGATGCACAAGATTGGTTAAAAACCCTAATTGGACAAGAATAAGCATAGGGAGGACGAAAATGACCTAAATGTTCATCCAATGACACAAACACACATATTGGATGCACAAGATTGCTTAAAACCCTAATTGGACAAGAATAAGACTAGGGAGGACGAAAATGACCTAAATGTTCATCCAATGACACAAATGAACTTATTGGATGCGCAAGATTGGTTAAAAACCTTAATTGGACAAGAATAAGCCTAGGGAGGACGAAAATGACCTAAATGTTCATCCAATGACACAAATGAACTTATTGGATGCACAAGATTGGTTAAAAACCCTAATTGGACAAGAATAAGCCTAGGGAGGACGAAAATGACCTAAATGTTCATCCAATGACACAAATGAACTTATTGGATGAACAAGATTGGATAAAAACCCTAATTGGACAAGAATAAGCCTAGGGAGGACGAAAATGACCTAAATGTTCATCCAATGACACAAATGAACTTATTGGATGCACAAGATTGGTTAAAAACCCTAATTGGACAAGAATAAGCCTAGGGAGGACGAAAATGACCTAAATGTTCATCCAATGACATAAATGAACCTATTGGATGCACAAGATTGGTTAAAAACCCTAACTGGACAAGAATAAGCCTAGGGTGGACGAAAATGACCTAAATGTTTATCCAATGACAGAAATGAACTTATTGGATTCACAAGATTGGTTAAAAACCCTAATTGGACAAGAATAAGCCTAGGGAGGACGAAAATGACCTAAATGTTCATCCAATGACACAAACACACCTATTGGATGCACAAGATTGGTTAAAAACCCTAATTGGACAAGAATAAGCATAGGGAGGACGAAAATGACCTAAATGTTCATCCAATGACACAAACACACCTATTGGATACACAAGATTGGTTAAAAACCCTAATTGGACAAGAATAAGCCTAGGGAGGACGAAAATGACCTAAATGTTCATCCAATGACACAAATGAACTTATTGGATGCACAAGATTGCTTAAAAACCCTAATTGGACAAGAATAAGCCTAGGGAGGACGAAAATGACCTAAATGTTCCTCCAATGACACAAACACACCTATTGGATGCACAAGATTGGTTAAAAACCCTAATTGGACAAGAATAAGCCTAGGGAGGACGAAAATGACCTAAATGTTCATCCAATGACACAAACACGCATATTGGATGCACAAGATTGGTTAAAAACCCTAATTGGACAAGAATAAGCCTAGGGCGGATGAAAATGACCTAAATGTTCAACCAATGACACAAATGAACTTATTGGATGCACAAGGTTGGTTAAAAACCCTAATTGGACAAGAATAAGCCTAGGGAGGACGAAAATGACCTAAATGTTCGTCCAATGACACAAACACACCTATTGGATGCACAAGATTGCATAAAAACCTTAATTGGACAAGAATAAGACTAGGGCGGACGAAAATGACCTAAATGTTCCTACAATGACTCAAACACACCTATTGCTTGGACAAGATTGGTTAAAAACCTTAATTGGACAAGAATAAGCCTAGGAAGGAAGAAAATGACCTAAATGTTCGTCCAATGACACAAACACACCTATTGGATGCACAAGATTGCATAAAAACCCTAATTGGACAAGAATAAGCCTAGGGAGGACGGAAATGACCTTAATGTTCATCCAATGACACAAATGAACTTATTGGATGCACAAGATTGGTTAAAAACCCTAATTGGACAAGAATAAGCCTAGGGAGGACGAAAATGACCTAAATGTTCATCCAATGACACAAATCAACTTAATGGATGCACATGATTGGTTAAAAACCCAAATTGGACAAGAATAAGCCTAGGGAGGACGAAAATGACCTAAATGTTCGTCCAATGACACAAATGAACTTATTGGATGCACAAGATTGGTTAAAAACCCTAATTGGACAAGAATAAGCATAGGGAGGACGAAAATGACCTAAATGTTAATCCAATGACACAAACACACATATTGGACGCACAAGATTGGTTAAAAACCCTAATTGGACAAGAATAAGCCTAGGGAGGACGAAAATGACCTAAATGTTCGTCCAATGACACAAACACACCTATTGGATGCACAAGATTACATAAAAACCCTAATTGGACAATAATAAGACTAGGGAGGACGAAAATGACCTAAATGTTCCTCCAATGACACAAACACACCTATTGGATGCACAAGATTGGTTAAAAACCCTAATTGAACAAGAATAAGCCTAGGGAGTACGAAAACGACCTAAATGTTCGTCCAATAACACAAATGAACTTATTGGATGCACAAGGTTGGTTAAAAACCCTAATTGGACAAGAATAAGCCTAGGGAGGACGAAAATGACCTAAATGTTCGTCCAATGACACAAACACACCTATTGGATGCACAAGATTACATAAAAACCCTAATTGGACAATAATAAGACTAGGGAGGACGAAAATGACCTAAATGTTCCTCCAATGACACAAACACACATATTGGATGCACAAGATTGGTTAAAAACCCAAATTGGACAAGAATAAGCGTAGGGAGGACGAAAATGACCTAAATGTTCATCCAATGACACAAATCAACTTATTGGATGCACATGATTGGTTAAAACCCCAAATTGGACAAGAATAAGCCTAGGGAGGACGAAAATGACCTAATTGTTCATCCAATGACACAAATGAACTTATTGGAAGCACAAGATTGGTTAAAAACCCTAATTGGACAAGAATAAGCCTAGGGAGGACGAAAATGACCTAAATGTTCATCCGATGAAACAAATCAACTTATTGGATGCACAAGATTGGTTAAAAACCCAAATTGGACAAGAATAAGCGTAGGGAGGACGAAAATGACCTAAATGTTCATCCAATGACACAAATCAACTTATTGGATGCACATGATTGGTTAAAACCCCAAATTGGACAAGAATAAGCCTAGGGAGGACGAAAATGACCTAATTGTTCATCCAATGACACAAATAAACTTATTGGAAGCACAAGATTGGTTAAAAACCCTAATTGGCAAGAGTAAGCCTATGGAGGACGAAAATGACATAAATGTTCATCCAATGACACAAACACACATATTGGATGCACAAGATTGGTTAAAAACCCTAATTGGACAAGAATAAGCCTAGGGAGGACGAAAATGACCTAAATCTTCGTCCAATGACACAAACACACCTATTGGATGCACAAGATTACATAAAAACCCTAATTGGACAATAATAAGACTAGGGAGGACGAAAATGACCTAAATGTTCCTCCAATGACACAAACACACATATTGGATGCACAAGATTGGTTAAAAACCCAAATTGGACAAGAATAAGTGTAGGGAGGACGAAAATGACCTAAATGCTCATCCAATGACACAAATGAACTTATTGGATGCACAAGATTGGTTAAAAACCCTAATTGGACAAGAATAAGCATAGGGAGGACGAAAATGACCTAAATGTTCATCCAATGACACAAACACACATATTGGATGCACAAGATTGCTTAAAACCCTAATTGGACAAGAATAAGACTAGGGATGACGAAAATAACCTAAATGTTCATCCAATGACACAAATGAACTTATTGGATGCACAAGATTGGTTAAAAACCCTAATTGGACAAGAATAAGCCTAGGGAGGACGTAAATGACCTAACTGTTCATCCAATGACACAAATGAACTTATTGGATGCACAAGATTGGTTAAAAACCCTAATTGGACAAGAATAAGCATAGGGAGGACGAAAATGACCTAAATGTTCATCCAATGACACAAACACACATATTGGATGCACAAGATTGCCTAAAACCCTAATTGGATAAGAATAAGACTAGGGATGTCGAAAATGACCTAAATTTTCATCCAATGACACAAATGAACTTATTGGATGCACAAGATTGGTTAAAAACCCTAATTGGACAAGAATAAGCCTAGGGAGGACGAAAATGACCTAAATGTTCGTCCAATGACACAAATGAACTTATTGGATGCACAAGATTGGTTAAAAACCCTAATTGGACAAGAATAAGCCTAGGGAGGACGTAAATGACCTAACTGTTCATCCAATGACACAAATGAACTTATTGGATGCACAAGATTGGTTAAAAACCCTAATTGGACAAGAATAAGCATAGGGAGGACGAAAATGACCTAAATGTTCATCCAATGACACAAACACACATATTGGATGCACAAGATTGCATAAAAACCCTAATTGGACAAGAATAAGACTAGGGAGGACGAAAATGACCTAAATGTTCCTCCAATGACACAAATGAACTTATTGGATGCACAAGGTTGGTTAAAAACCCTAATTGGAAAAGAATAAGCCTAGGGAGGACGAAAATGACCTAAATGTTCAACCAATGACACAAATGAACTTATTGGATGCACAAGGTTGGTTAAAAACCCTAATTGGACAAGAATAAGCCTAGGGAGGACGAAAATGACCTAAATGTTCGTCCAATGAAACAAACACACCTATTGGATGCACAAGATTACATAAAAATCCTAATTGGACAAGAATAAGACTAGGGAGGACGAAAATGACCTAAATGTTTTTCCAATGATACAAACACACCTATTGGATGCACAAGATTGGTTAAAACCCTAATTGGACAATAATAAGCCTTGGGAAGACGAAAATGACCAAAATGTTCGTCCAATGACACAAATGAACTTATTCGACGCACAAGATTGGTTAAAAACTCTAATTGGACAAGAATAAGCCTAGGGAGGACGAAAATGACCTAAATGTTCCTCCAATGACACAAATGAACTTATTGAATGCACAAGATTGGCTAAAAACCCTAATTGGACAAGAATAAGCCTAGGGTGGACGAAAATGACCTAAATGTTCATCCAATGACACAAATGAACTTATTGGATGCACAAGATTGGTTAAAAACCCTAACTGGACAAGAATAAGCCTAGGGAGGACGAAAATGACCTAAATGTTCATCCAATGACACAAATTAACTTATTGGATGCACAAGATTGGTTAAAAACCCTAATTGGACAAGAATAAGCCTTGGGAGGACGAAAATGACATAAATGTTCATCCAATGACATAAATGAACTTATTGGATGCACAAGATTAGTTAAAAACCCTAATTGGACAAGAATAAGCCTAGGGTGGACGAAAATGACCTAAATGTTCATCCAATGACACAAATGAACTTATTGGATGCACAAGATTGGTTAAAAACCCTAATTGGACAAGAATAAGCATAGGGAGGACGAAAATGACCTAAATGTTCATCCAATGACACAAACACACATATTGGATGCACAAGATTGATTAAAACCCTAATTGGACAAGAATAAGACTAGGGATGACGAAAATGACCTAAATGTTCATCCAATGACACAAATGAACTTATTGGATGCACAAGATTGGTTAAAAACCCTAATTGGACAAGAATAAGCCTAGGGAAGACGAAAATGACCTAAATGTTCGTCCAATGACACAAACACACCTATTGGATGCACAAGATTGGTTAAAAACCCTAATTGGACAAGAATAAGCCTAGGGAGGACGAAAATGACCTAAATGTTCATCCAATGACACAAACACACATATTGGATGCACAAGATTGCATAAAAACCCTAATTGGAGAAGAATAAGACTAGGGAGGACGAAAATAACCTAAATGTTCCTCCAATGAAACAAATGAACTTATTGGATGCACAAGATTGGCTAAAAACCCTAATTGGACAAGAATAAGCCTAGGGAGGACGAAAATGACCTAAATGTTCATCCAATGACACAAATGAACTTATTGGATGCAGAAGATTGGTTAAAAACCATAATTGGACAAGAATAAGCTTAGGGAGGACGAAAATGACCTAAATGTTCTTCCAATGACACAAATGAACTTATTGGATGCACAAGATTGGTTAAAAACCCTAATTGGACAAGAATAAGCCTAGGGAGGACAAAAATGACCTAAATGTTCATCTAATGACACAAATCAACTTATTGGATGCACATGATTGGTTAAAAACCCTAATTGGACAAGAATAAGCCTATGGAGGACGAAAATGACCTAAATGTTCATCCAATGACACAAATGAACTTATTGGATGCACAAGATTGGTTAAAAACCCTAATTGGACAAGAATAAGCATAGGGAGGACGAAAATGACCTAAATGTTCATCCAATGACACAAACACACATATTGGATGCACAAGATTGCTTAAAACCCTAATTGGACAAGAATAAGACTAGTGATGACGAAAATGACATAAATGTTCATCCAATGACACAAATGAACTTATTGGATGCACAAGATTGGTTAAAAACCCTAATTGGACAAGAATAAGCCTAGGGAGGACGAAAATGACCTAAATGTTCGTCCAATGACACAAATGAACTTATTGGAAGCACAAGATTGTTTAAAAACCCTAATTGGACAAGAATAAGCCTAGGGAGGACGAAAATGACCTAAATGTTCATCCAATGACACAAATGAACTTATTGGATGCACAAGATTGGTTAAAAACCCTAATTGGACAAGAATAAGCATAGGGAGGACGAAAATGACCTAAATGTTCATCCAATGACACAAACACACATATTGGATGCACAAGATTGCTTAAAACCCTAATTGGACAAGAATAAGCCTAGGGAGGACGAAAATGACCTAAATGTTCATCCAATGACACAAATGAACTTATTGGATGCACAAGATTGGTTGAAAACCCTAATTCGACAAGAATAAGCCTAGGGAGGACGAAAATGACCTAAATGTTCCTCCAATGACACAAACACACCTATTGGATGCACAAGATTGCATAAAAACCCTAATTGGACAAGAATAAGACTAGGGAGGACCAAAATGGCCTAAATGTTCATCCAATGACACAAATGAACTTATGGGATGCACAAGATTGGTTAAAAACCCTAATTGGACAAGAATAAGCATAGGGAGGACGAAAATGACCTAAATGTTCATCCAATGACACAAACACACATATTGGATGCACAAGATTGCTTAAAACCCTAATTGGACAAGAATAAGACTAGGGAGGACGAAAATGACCTAAATGTTCATCCAATGACACAAATGAACTTATTGGATGCACAAGATTGGTTGAAATCCCTAATTGGACAAGAATAAGCCTAGGGAGGACGAAAATGACCTAAATGTTCATCCAATGACACAAATGAACTTATTGTATGCACAAGATTGGTTAAAAACCCTAATTGGACAAGAATAAGCATAGGGAGGACGAAAATGACCTAAATGTTCATCCAATGACACAAACACACATATTGGATGCACAAGATTGCTTAAAACCCTAATTGGACAAGAATAAGACTAGGGAGGACGAAAATGACCTAAATGTTCGTCCGATGACACAAACACACCTATTGGATGCACAAGATTGCATAAAATCCCTAATTGGACAAGAATAAGACTAGGGAGGACGAAAATGACCTAAATGTTCCTCCAATGACACAAACACACCTATTGGATGCACAAGATTGGTTAAAAACCCTAATTGGACAAGAATAAGCCTTGGGAGGACGAAAATGTCCTAAATGTTCGTCCAATGACACAAACACACCTATTGGATGCACAAGATTGCATAAAATCCCTAATTGGACAAGAATAAGACTAGGGAGGACAAAAATGACATAAATGTTCATCCAATGACACAAATGAACTTATTGTATGCACAAGATTGGTTAAAAACCCTAATTGGACAAGAATAAGCATAGGGAGGACGAAAATGACCTAAATGTTCATCCAATGACACAAACACACATATTGGATGCACAAGATTGCTTAAAACCCTAATTGGACAAGAATAAGACTAGGGAGGACGAAAATGACCTAAATGTTCGTCCAATGACACAAACACACCTATTGGATGCACAACATTGGTTAAAAACCCTAATTGGACAAGAATAAGCCTAGGGAGGACAAAAATGACCTAAATGTTCATCCAATGACACAAATCAACTTATTAGATGCACATGATTGGTTAAAAACCCTAATTGGACAAGAATAAGCCTAGGGAGGACGAAAATGACCTAAATGTACGTCCAATGACACAAACACACCTATTGGATGCACAAGATTGCATAAAAACCCTAATTGGACAAGAATAAGCCTATGGAGGACGAAAATGACATAAATGTTCATCCAATGACACAAACACACATATTGGATGCACAAGATTGGTTAAAAACCCTAATTGGACAAGAATAAGCCTAGGGAGGACGAAAATGACCTAAATCTTCGTCCAATGACACAAACACACCTATTGGATGCACAAGATTACATAAAAACCCTAATTGGACAATAATAAGACTAGGGAGGACGAAAATGACCTAAATGTTCCTCCAATGACACAAACACACCTATTGGATGCACAAGATTGGTTAAAAATCGTAATTGAACAAGAATAAGCCTAGGGAGAACAAAAATGACCTAAATGTTCGTCCAATGACACAAATGAGCTTATTGGATGCACAAGGTTGGTTAAAAACCCTAATTGGACAAGAATAAGCCTAGGGAGGACGAAAATGACCTAAATGTTTGTCCAATGACACAAACACACCGATTGGATGCACAAGAATACATAAAAACCCTAATTGGACAAGAATAAGACTAGGGAGGACGAAAATGACCTAAATGTTCATCCAATGACACAAACACACATATTGGATGCACAAGATTGGTTAAAAACCCAAATTGGACAAGAATAAGCGTAGGGAGGACGAAAATGACCTAAATGTTCATCCAATGACACAAATCAACTTATTGGATGCACATGATTGGTTAAAACCCCAAATTGGACAAGAATAAGCCTAGGGAGGACGAAAATGACCTAATTGTTCATCCAATGACACAAATGAACTTATTGGAAGCACAAGATTGGTTAAAAACCCTAATTGGACAAGAATAAGCCTAGGGAGGACGAAAATGACCTAAATGTTCATCCGATGAAACAAATCAACTTATTGGATGCACATGATTGGTTAAAAACACTAATTGGACAAGAATAAGCCTAGGGAGGACGAAAATGACCTAAATGTTTGTCTAATGACACAAATGAGCTTATTGGATGCACTAGATTGGTTAAAAACCCTAATTGGACAAGAATAAGCCTAGGGAGGACGAAAATGACCTAAATGTTCAACTAATGACACAAATTAACTTATTGGATGCACAAGGTTGGTTAAAAACCCTAATTGGACAAGAATAAGCCTAGGGAGGACGAAAATGACCTAAATGTTCATCCAATGACATAAACACACATATTGGATGCACAAGATTGCATAAAAACCCTAATTGGAGAAGAATAAGACTAGGGAGGACGAAAATGACCTAAATGTTCCTCCAATGAAACAAATGAACTTATTGGATGCACAAGATTGGCTAAAAACCCTAATTGGACAAGAATAAGCCTAGGGAGGACGAAAATGACCTAAATGTTCATCCAATGACACAAATGAACTTATTGGATGCAGAAGATTGGTTAAAAACCATAATTGGACAAGAATAAGCATATGGAGGACGAAAATGACCTAAATGTTCATCCAATGACACAAATGAACTTATTGGATGCACAAGATTGGTTAAAAACCCTAATTGGACAAGAATAAGCCTAGGGAGGACAAAAATGACCTAAATGTTCATCTAATGACACAAATCAACTTATTGGATGCACATGATTGGTTAAAAACCCTAATTGGACAAGAATAAGCCTAGGGAGGACGAAAATGACCTAAATGTTCATCCAATTACACAAATGAACTTATTGGATGCACAAGATTGGTTGAAAACCCTAATTGGACAAGAGTAAGCATAGGGAGGACGAAAATGACCTAAATGTTCCTCCAATGACACAAACACACCTATTGGATGCACAAGATTGCATAAAAACCCTAATTGGACAAGAATAAGACTAGGGAGGACGAAAATGACCTAAATGTTCATCCAATGACACAAACACACATATTGGATGCACAAGATTGGTTAAAAACCCAAATTGGACAAGAATAAGCCTAGGGAGGACGAAAATGACCTAAATGTTCATCCAATGACACAAATCAACTTATTGGATGCACATGATTGGTTAAAAACCCAAATTGGACAACAATAAGCCTAGGGAGGACGAAAATGACCTAAATGTTCATCCAATGACACAAATAAACTTATTGGAAGCACAAGATTGGTTAAAAACCCTAATTGGACAAGAATAAGCCTAGGGAGGACGAAAATGACCTAAATGTTCATCCAATGACACAAATGAACTTATTGGATGCACAAGATTGGTTAAAAACCCTAATTGGACAAGAATAAGCCTAGGGAGGACGAAAATGACCTAAATGTACATCCAATTACACAAATGAACTTATTGGATGCACAAGATTGGTTAAAAACCCTAATTGGACACGAATAAGCCTAGGGAGGACGAAAATGACCCAAATGTTCGTCCAATGACACAAACACACCTATTGGATGCACAAGATTGCATAAAAACCCTAATTGGACAAGAATAAGACTAGGGAGGACGAAAATGACCTAAATGTTCATCCAATGACACAAATGAACTTATTGGATGCACAAGATTGGTTAAAAACCCTAATTGGACAAGAATAAGCATAGGGAGGACGAAAATGACCTAAATGTTCATCCAATGACACAAACCCACATATTGGATGCTCAAGATTGCTTAAAACCCTAATTGGACAAGAATAAGACTAGGGAGGACGAAAATGACCTAAATGTTCATCCAATGACACAAATGAATTTATTGAATGCACAACATTGGTTAAAAACCCTAATCGGACAAGAATAAGCCTAGGGAGGACGAAAATGACCTAAATGTTCGTCCAATGACACAAACACACCTATTGGATGCACAAGATTGCATAAAAACCCTAATTGGACAAGAATAAGACTAGGGAGGACGAAAATGACCTAAATGTTCATCCAGTGACACAAATGAACTTATTGGATGCACAAGATTGGTTAAAAACACTAATTGGACAAGAATAAGCCTAGGGAGGACGAAAATGACCTAAATGTTCATCCAATGACACAAATGAACTTATTGGATGCACAAGATTGGTTAAAAACCCTAATTGGACAAGAATAAGCCTAGGGAGGACGAAAATGACCTAAATGTTCGTCCAATGACACAAACACACCTATTGGATGCACAAGATTGCATAAAAACCCTAATTGGACAAGAATAAGCACAAGGAGGACAAAAATGACCTAAATGTTCATCCAATGACACAAATGAACTTATTGGATGCACAAGATTGGTTAAAAACCCTAATTGGACAAGAATAAGCATAGGGAGGACGAAAATGACCTAAATGTTCATCCAATGACACAAACACACATATTGGATGCACAAGATTGCTTAAAACCCTAATTGGACAAGAATAAGACTAGGGAGGACGAAAATGACCTAAATGTTCATCCAATGACACAAATGAACTTATTGGATGCACAAGATTGGTTTAAAACCCTAATTGGACAAGAATAAGCCTTGGGAGGACGAAAATGACCTAAATGTTCGTCCAATGACACAAACACACCTATTGGATGCACAAGATTGCATAAAAGCCCTAATTGGACAAGAATAAGACTAGGGAGGACGAAAATAACATAAATGATTATCCAATGACACAAATGAACTTATTGGATGCACAAGATTGGTTAAAAACCCTAATTGGACAAGAATACGCATAGGGAGGACGAAAATGACCTAAATGTTCATCCAATGACACAAACACACATATTGGATGCACAAGATTGCTTAAAACCCTAATTGGACAAGAATAAGACTAGGGAGGACGAAAATGACCTAAATGTTCATCCAATGACACAAATGAACTTATTGGATGCACAAGGTTGGTTTAAAACCCTAATTGGACAAGAATAAGCCTAGGGAGGACGAAAATGACCTAAATGTTCGTCCAATGACACAAACACACCTATTGGATGCACAAGATTGCATAAAAACCCTAATTGGACAAGAATAAGACTAGGGAGGACGTAAATGACCTAAAAGTTCCACCAATGACACAAATGAACTTATTGGATGCACAAGGTTGGTTAAAAACCCTAATTGGACAAGAATAAGCCTAGGGAGGACGAAAATGACCTAAATGTTCAACCAATGACACAAATGAACTTATTGGATGCACAAGGTTGGTTAAAAACCCTAATTGGACAAGAATAAGCCTAGGGAGGACGAAAATGACCTAAATGTTCGTCCAATGACACAAACACACCTATTGGATGCACAGGATTGCATAAACACCCTAATTGGACAAGAATAAGCCTAGGGAGGACGAAAATGACCTAAATGTTCATCCAATGACACAAACACACCTATAGGATGCACAAGATTGCATAAAAACCCAAATTGGACAAGAACAAGCCTAGGGAGGACGAAAATGACCTAAATGTTCATCCAATGACACAAATGAACTTATTGGATGCACAAGATTGGTTAAAAACCCTAATTGGACAAGAATAAGCCTAGGGAGGACGAAAATGACCTAAATGTTCATCCAATGACACAAATACACCTATTGGATGCACAAGATTGGTTAAAAACCCTAATTGGACAAGAATAAGCCAAGGGACGACGAAAATGACCTAAATGTTCATCCAATGACACAAATGAACTTATTGGATGCACAAGATTGCTTAAAAACCCTAATTGGACAAGAATAAGCCTAGGGAGGACGAAAATGACCTAAATGTTCATCCAATGACATAAATGAACTTATTGGATGCACAAGATTGGTTAAAAACCCTAATTGGACAAGAATAAGCCTAGGGAGAACGAAAATGACCTAAATGTTCATCCAATGACACAAATGAACTTATTGGATGCACAAGATTGGTTGAAAACCCTAATTGGACAAGACTAAGCCTAGGGAGGACGAAAATGACCTAAATGTTCATCCAATGACACAAATGAACTTATTGGATGCACAAGATTGGTTAAAAACCCTAATTGGACAAGAATAAGCCTAGGGAGGACGAAAATGACCTAAATGTTCATCCAATGACACAAATGAACTTATTGGATGCACAAGATTGGTTAAAAACCCTAATTGGACAAGAATAAGCCTAGGGAGGACGAAAATGACCTAAATGTTCATCCAATGACACAAATGAACTTATTGGATGCACAAGATTGTTTAAAAACCCTAATTGGACAAGAATAAGCCTAGCGAGGACGAAAATGACCTTAATGTTCATCCAATGACACAAATGAACTTATTGGATGCACAAGATTGGTTGAAAACCTTAATTGGACAAGAATAAGCCTAGGGAGGACGAAAATGACCTAAATGTTCATCCAATGACACAAATGAACTTATTGGATGCACAAGATTGGTTAAAAACCCTAATTGGACAAGAATAAGCCTAGGGAGGACGAAAATGACCTAAATGTTCATCCAATGACACAAATGAACTTATTGGATGCACAAGATTGGTTAAAAACCCTAATTGGACAAGAATAAGCCTAGGGAGGACGTAAATGACCTAACTGTTCATCCAATGACACAAATGAACTTATTGGATGCACAAGATTGGTTAAAAACCCTAATTGGACAAGAATAAGCATAGGGAGGACGAAAATGACCTAAATGTTCATCCAATGACACAAACACACATATTGGATGCACAAGATTGCCTAAAACCCTAATTGGATAAGAATAAGACTAGGGATGTCGAAAATGACCTAAATGTTCATCCAATGACACAAATGAACTTATTGGTTGCACAAGGTTGGTTAAAACCCTAATTGGACAAGAATAAGCCTAGGGAGGACGAAAATGACCTAAATGTTCGTCCAATGACACAAACACACCTATTGGATGCACAGGATTGCATAAAAACCCTAATTGGACAAGAATAAGCCTAGGGAGGACGAAAATGACCTAAATGTTCGTCCAATGACACAAACACACCTATTGGATGCACAGGATTGCATAAAAACCCTAATTGGACAAGAATAAGCCTAGGGAGGACGAAAATGACCTAAATGTTCAACCAATGACACAAATGAACTTATTGGATGCACAAGGTTGGTTAAAAACCCTAATTGGACAAGAATAAGACTAGGGAGGACCAAAATGACCTAAATGTTCAACTAATGACACAAATTAACTTATTGGATGCACAAGGTTGGTTAAAAACCCTAATTGGACAAGAATAAGCCTAGGGAGGACGAAAATGACCTAAATGTTCATCCAATGACACAAACACACATATTGGATGCACAAGATTGCATAAAAACCCTAATTGGAGAGGAATAAGACTAGGGAGGACGAAAATGACCTAAATATTCCTCCAATGAAACAAATGAACTTATTGGATGCACAAGATTGGCTAAAAACCCTAATTGGACAAGAATAAGCCTAGGGAGGACGAAAATGACCTAAATGTTCATCCAATGACACAAATGAACTTATTGGATGCAGAAGATTGGTTAAAAACCATAATTGGACAAGAATAAGCATAGGGAGGACGAAAATGACCTAAATGTTCATCCAATGACACAAATGAACTTATTGGATGCACAAGATTGGTTAAAAACCCTAATTGGACAAGAATAAGCCTAGGGAGGACAAAAATGACCTAAATGTTCATCTAATGACACAAATCAACTTATTGGATGCACATGATTGGTTAAAAACCCTAATTGGACAAGAATAAGCCTAGGGAGGACGAAAATGACCTAAATGTTCATCCAATGACACAAATCAACTTATTGGATGCACAAGATTGGTTAAAAACCCTAATTGGACAAGAATAAGCATAGGGAAGACGAAAATGACCTAAATGTTTGTCCAATGACACAAACACACCTATTGGATGCACAAGAATACATAAAACCCCTAATTGGACAAGAATAAGACTAGGGAGGACGAAAATGACCTAAATGTTCATCCAATGACACAAACACACATATTGGATGCACAAGATTGGTTAAAAACCCAAATTGGACAAGAATAAGCGTAGGGAGGACGAAAATGACCTAAATGTTCATCCAATGACACAAATCAACTTATTGGATGCACATGATTGGTTAAAACCCCAAATTGGACAAGAATAAGCCTAGGGAGGACGAAAATGACCTAATTGTTCATCCAATGACACAAATGAACTTATTGGAAGCACAAGATTGGTTAAAAACCCTAATTGGACAAGAATAAGCCTAGGGAGGACGAAAATGACCTAAATGTTCATCCGATGAAACAAATCAACTTACTGGATGCACATGATTGGTTAAAAACACTAATTGGACAAGAATAAGCCTAGGGAGGACGAAAATGACCTAAATGTTTGTCTAATGACACAAATGAGCTTATTGGATGCACTAGATTGGTTAAAAACCCTAATTGGACAAGAATAAGCCTAGGGAGGACGAAAATGACCTAAATGTTCAACTAATGACACAAATTAACTTATTGGATGCACAAGGTTGGTTAAAAACCCTAATTGGACAAGAATAAGCCTAGGGAGGACGAAAATGACCTAAATGTTCATCAAATGACACAAACACACATATTGGATGCAAAAGATTGCATAAAAACCCTAATTGGAGAGGAATAAGACTAGGGAGGACGAAAATGACCTAAATGTTCCTCCAATGAAACAAATGAACTTATTGGATGCACAAGATTGGCTAAAAACCCTAATTGGACAAGAATAAGCCTAGGGAGGACGAAAATGACCTAAATGTTCATCCAATGACACAAATGAACTTATTGGATGCAGAAGATTGGTTAAAAACCATAATTGGACAAGAATAAGCATAGGGAGGACGAAAATGACCTAAATGTTCATCCAATGACACAAATGAACTTATTGGATGCACAAGATTGGTTAAAAACCCTAATTGGACAAGAATAAGCCTAGGGAGGACAAAAATGACCTAAATGTTCAACCAATGACACAAATGAACTTTATTGGATGCACAAGGTTGGTTAAAAACCCTAATTGGACAAGAATAAGCCTAGGGAGGACGAAAATGACCTAAATGTTCGTCCAATGACACAAACACACCTATTGGATGCAAAGGATTGCATAAAAACCCTAATTGGACAAGAATAAGCCTAGGGAGGACGAAAATGACCTAAATGTTCGTCCAATGACACAAACACACCTATTGGATGCATAAGATTGCATAAAAACCCTAATTGGACAAGAACAAGCCTAGGGAGGACGAAAATGACCTAAATGTTCATCCAATGACACAAATGAACTTATTGGATGCACAAGATTGGTTAAAAACCCAAATTGGACAAGAATAAGCCTAGAGAGGACGTAAATGACCTAAATGTTCATCCAATGACACAAATGAACTTATTGGATGCACAAGATTGGTTAAAAACCCTAATTGGACAAGAATAAGCATAGGGAGGACGAAAATGACCTAAATGTTCATCCAATGACACAAACACACATATTGGATGCACAAGATTGCTTAAAACCCTAATTGGACAAGAATAAGACTAGGGATGACGAAAATGACCTAAATGTTCATCCAATGACACAAATGAACTTATTGGATGCACAAGATTGGTTAAAAACCCTAATTGGACAAGAAGAAGCCTAGGGAGGACAAAAATGACCTAAATGTTCGTCCAATGACACAAACACACCTATTGGATGCACAAGATTGCATAAAAACCCTAATTGGACAAGAATAAGACTAGGGAGGACGAAAATGACCTAAATGTTCATCCAATGACACAAGCACACATATTGGATGCACAAGATTGCTTGAAACCCTAATTGGACAAGAATAAGACTAGGGAGGACGAAAATGTCCTAAATGTTCATCCAATGACACAAATGAACTTATTGGATGCACAAGATTGGTTAAAAACCCTAATTGGACAGGAATAAGCCTAGGGAGGACGAAAATGACCTAAATGTTCATCCAATGACACAAATGAACTTATTGGATGCACAAGATTGGTTAAAAACCCTAATTGGACAAGAATAAGCCTAGGGAGGACGAAAATGACCTAAATGTTCATACAATGACACAAATCAACTTATTGGATGCAGAAGATTGGTTAAAAACCCTAATTGGAAAAGAATAAGCCTAGGGAGGACGGAAATGACCTAAATGTTCGTCCAATGACACAAACACAACTATTGAATGCACAAGATTGCATAAAAACCCTAATTGGACAAGAATAAGACTAGGGAGGACGAAAATGACCTAAATGTTCAACCAATGACACAAATGAACTTATTGGATGCACAAGATTGGTTAAAAACCCTAATTGGACAAGAATAAGCCTAGGGAGGACGAAAATGACCTAAATGTTCATCCATTGACACAAATGAACTTATTGGATGCACAAGATTGGTTAAAAACCCTAATTGGACAAGAATAAGCCTAGGGAGGACGAAAATGACCTAAATGTTCGTCCAATAACACAAACACACCTATTGGATGCACTAGATTGCATAAAAACCCTAATTGGACAAGAATAAGACTAGGGAGGACGAAAATGACCTAAATGTTCGTCCAATGACACAAACACACCTATTGGATGCACAAGATTGCATAAAAACCCTAATTGGACAAGAATAAGCCTAGGGAGGACGAAAATGACCTAAATGTTCATCCAATGACACAAATGAACTTATTGGATGCACAAGATTGGTTAAAAACCCTAATTGGACAAGAATAAGCCTAGGGAGGACGAAAATGACCTAAATGTTCATCCAATGACACAAATGAACTTATTGGATGCACAAGATTGGTTAAAAACCCTAATTGGACAAGAATAAGCATAGGGAGGACGAAAATGACCTAAACGTTCATCCAATAACACAAACCCACATATTGGATGCACAATATTGCTTAAAACCCTAATTGGACAAGAATAAGACTAGGGAGGACGAAAATGACCTAAATGTTCATCCAATGACACAAACACACCTATTGGATGCACAAGATTGCATAAAAACCCTAATTCGACAAGAATAAGACTAGGGAGGACGAAAATGACCTAAATGTTCCTCCAATGACACAAACACACCTATTGGATGCACAAGATTGCATTAAAACCCTAATTGGACAAGAATAAGACTAGGGAGGACGTAAATGACCTAAATGTTCCACCAATGACACAAATGAACTTATTGGATGCACATGGTTGGTTAAAAACCCTAATTGGACAAGAATAAGACTAGGGAGGACGAAAATGACCTAAATGTTCATCCAATGACACAAATGAACTTATTGGATGCACAAGATTGGTTAAAAACCCTAATTGGACAAGAATAAGCCTAGTGAGGACGAAAATGACCTAAATGTTCGTCCAATGACACAAA
>JBBPBR010000090.1:198077-306303 GCA_037974775.1 Cicer pinnatifidum
AAAATGACCTAAATGTTCATCCAATGACACAAATGAACTTATTGGATGCACAAGATTGGTTAAAAACCCTAATTGGACAAGAAGAAGCCTAGGGAGGACAAAAATGACCTAAATGTTCGTCCAATGACACAAACACACCTATTGGATGCACAAGATTGCATAAAAACCCTAATTGGACAATAATAAGACTAGGGAGGACGAAAATGACCTAAATGTTCCTCCAATGACACAAACACACCTATTAGATGCACAAGATTGCATAAAAACCCTAATTGGACAAGAATAAGACTAGGGAGGACGAAAATAACCTAAATGTTCATCCAATGACACAAATGAACTTATCGGATGCACAAGATTGGTTAAACACCCTAATTGGACAAGAATAAGCCTAGGGAGGACGAAAATGACCTAAATATTTGTCCAATGACACAAACACACCTATTGGATGCACAAGATTGCATAAAAACCCTAATTGGACAAGAATAAGCCTAGGGAGGACGAAAATGACCTAAATGTTCATCCAATGACACAAATGAACTTATTGGATGCACAAGATTGGTTAAAAACCCTAATTGGACAAGAATAAGCCTAGGGAGGACGAAAATGACCTAAATGTTCGTCCAATGACACATACACACATATTGGATGCACAAGATTGCATAAAAACCCTAATTGGACAAGAATAAGACTAGGGATGACGAAAATGACCTAAATGTTCGTCCAATGACACAAATGAACTTATTGGATGCACAAGATTGGTTAAAAACCCTAATTGGTCAAGAATAAGACTAGGGAGGACGAAAATGACCTAAATGTTCATCCAATGACACAAATGAACTTATTGGATGCACCAGATTGGTTAAAAACCCTAATTGGACAAGAATAAGCCTAGGGAGGACGAAAATGACCTAAATGTTCATCCAATGACACAAATGAACTTATTGGATGCACAAGATTGGTTAAAAACCCTAATTGGACAAGAATAAGCCTAGGGAGGACGAAAATGACCTAAATGTTCATCCAATGACACAAACACACCTATTGGATGCACAAGATTGGTTAAAAACACTAATTGGGCAAGAATAAGCCTAGGGAGGACGAAAATGACCTAAATGTTCATCCAATGACACAAATGAACTTATTGGATGCACAAGATTGGTTAAAAACCCTAATTGGACAAGAATAAGCCTAGGGAGGACGAAAATGACCTAAATGTTAATCCAATGACACAAACACACCTATTGGATGCGCAAGATTGGTTAAAAACCCTAATTGGACAAGAATAAGCCTAGGGAGGACGAAAATGACCTAAATGTTCATCCAATGACACAAATGAACTTATTGGATGCACAAGATTGGTTAAAAACCCTAATTGGACAAGAATAAGCCTAGGGAGGACGAAAATGACCTAAATGTTCATCCAATGTCACAAATGAACTTATTGGATGCTCAAGATTGGTTAAAAACCCTAATTGGACAAGAATAAGCCTAGGGAGGAAGAAAATGACCTAAATGTTGATCCAATGACACAAATGAACTTATTGGATGCACAAGATTGGTTAAAAACCCTAATTGGACCAGAATAAGCCTAGGGAGGACGAAAATGACCTAAATGTTCATCCAATGACACAAATGAACTTATTGGATGCACAAGATTGGTTAAAAACCCTAATTGGACAAGAATAAGCCTAGGGAGGACGAAAATGACCTAAATGTTCGTCCAATAACACAAACACGCCTATTGGATGCACAAGATTGCATCAAAACCCTCATTGGACAAGAATAAGCCTAGGGAGGACGAAAATGACCTAAATGTTCCTCCAATGACACAAATGAACTTATTGGATGCACAAGATTGGTTAAAAACCCTAATTGGACAAGAATAAGCCTAGGGAGGACGAAAATGACCTAAATGTTCATCCAATCAAACAAATCAACTTATTGGATGCACATGATTGGTTAAAAACACTAATTGGACAAGAATAAGCCTAGGGAGGACGAAAATGACCTAAATGTTTGTCCAATGACACAAATGAACTAATTGGATGCACAAGATTGGTTAAAAACCCTAATTGGACAAGAATAAGCCTAGGGAGGACGAAAATGACCTAAATGTTCATCCAATGACACAAACACACATATTGGATGCACAAGATTGCATAAAAACCCTAATTGGACAAGAATAAGACTAGGGAGGACGAAAATGACCTAAATGTTCATCCAATGACACAAATGAACTTATTGGATGCACAAGAAGGGTTAAAAACCCTAATTGGACAAGAATAAGCCTAGGAAAGACGAAAATGACCTAAATGTTCATCCAATGACACAAATGAACTTATTGGATGCACAAGATTGGTTGAAAACCCTAATTCGACAAGAATAAGCCTAGGGAGGACGAAAATGACCTAAATGTTCATCCAATGACACAAATGAACTTATTGGATGCACAAGATTGGTTAAAAACCCTAATTGGACAAGAATAAGCCTAGGGAGGACGAAAATGACCTAAATGTTCTTCCAATGACACAAACACACCTATTGGATGCACAAGATCGCATAAAATCCCTAATTGGACAAGAATAAGACTAGGGAGGACGAAAATGACCTAAATGTTCCTCCAATGACACAAACACACCTATTGGATGCACAAGATTGCATAAAAACCCTAATTGGACAAGAATAAGACTAGGGAGGACGAAAATGACCTAAATGTTCATCCAATGACACAAATGAACTTATTGGATGCACAAGATTGGTAAAAAACCCTAATAGGACAAGAATAAGCCTAGGGAGGACGAAAATGACCTAAATGTTCGTCCAATGACACAAACACACCTATTGGATGCACAAGATTGCATAAAAACCCTAATTGGACAAGAATAAGACTAGGGAGGACGAAAATGACCTAAATGTTCATCCAATGACACAAATGAATTTATTGTATGCACAAGATTGGTTAAAAACCCTAATTGGACAAGAATAAGCATAGGGAGGACGAAAATGACCTAAATGTTCATCCAATGACACAAACACACATATTGGATGCACAAGATTGCTTAAAACCCTAATTGGACAAGAATAAGACTAGGGAGGACGAAAATGACCTAAATGTTCATCCAATGACACAAATGAACGTATTGGATGCACAAGATTGGTTAAAAACCCTAATTGGACAAGAATAAGCCTAGGGAGGACAAAAATGACCTAAATGTTCATCCAATGACACAAATCAACTTATTAGATGCACATGATTGGTTAAAAACCCTAATTGGACAAGAATAAGCCTAGGGAGGACAAAAATGACCTAAATGTACGTCCAATGACACAAACACACCTATTGGATGCACAAGATTGCATAAAAACCCTAATTGGACAAGAATAAGCCTATGGAGGACGAAAATGACATAAATGTTCATCCAATGACACAGACACACATATTGGATGCACAAGGTTGGTTAAAAACCCTAATTGGACAAGAATAAGTCTAGGGAGGACGAAAATGACCTAAATGTTCATCCAATGACACAAACACACCTATTGGATGCACAAGATTGCATAAAAACCCTAATTGGAGAAGAATAAGACTAGGGAGGACGAAAATGACCTAAATGTTCCTCCAATGAAACAAATGAACTTATTGGATGCACAAGATTGGCTAAAAACCCTAATTGGACAAGAATAAGCCTAGGGAGGACGAAAATGACCTAAATGTTCATCCAATGACACAAATGAACTTATTGGATGCAGAAGATTGGTTAAAAACCATAATTGGACAAGAATAAGCATAGGGAGGACGAAAATGACCTAAATGTTCATCCAATGACACAAATGAACTTATTGGATGCACAAGATTGGTTAAAAACCCTAATTGGACAAGAATAAGCTTAGGGAGGACAAAAATGACCTAAATGTTCATCTAATGACACAAATCAACTTATTGGATGCACATGATTGGTTAAAAACCCTAATTGGACAAGAATAAGCCTAGGGAGGACGAAAATGACCTAAATGTTCATCCAATGACACAAATGAACTTATTGGATGCACAAGATTGGTTAAAAACCCTAATTGGACAAGAATAAGCATAGGGAGGACGAAAATGACCTAAATGTTCATCCAATGACACAAACACACATATTGGATGCACAAGATTGCTTAAAACCCTAATTGGACAAGAATAAGACTAGGGAGGACGAAAATGACCTAAATGTTTATCCAATGACACAAATGAATGTATTGGATGCACAAGATTGGTTAAAAACCCTAATTGGACAAGAATATGCCTAGGGAGGACAAAAATGACCTAAATGTTCATCCAATGACACAAATCAACTTATTAGATGCACATGATTGGTTAAAAACCCTAATTGGACAAGAATAAGCCTAGGGAGGACGAAAATGACCTAAATGTTCGTCCAATGACACAAACACACCTATAGGATGCACAAGATTGCATAAAAACCCTAATTGGACAAGAATAAGACTATGGAGGACGAAAATGACCTAAATGTTCATCCAATGACACAAATGAACTTATTGGATGCACAAGATTGGTTAAAAACCCTAATTGGACAAGAATAAGCCTAGGGAGGACGAAAATGACCTAAATGTTCGTCCAATAACACAAATGAACTTATTGGATGCACAAGGTTGGTTAAAAACCCTAATTGGACAAGAATAAGCCTAGGGAGGACGAAAATGACCTAAATGTTCGTCCAATGACACAAACACACCTATTGGATGCACAAGATTACATAGAAACCCTAATTGGACAAGAATAAGACTAGGGAGGACGAAAATGACCTAAATGTTCATCCAATGACACAAATCAACTTATTGGATGCACATGATTGGTTAAAAACCCAAATTGGACAACACTAAGCCTAGGGAGGACGAAAATGATCTAAATGTTCATCCAATGACACAAATAAACTTATTGGAAGCACAAGATTGGTTAAAAACCCAAATTGGACAAGAATAATCCTATGGAGGACGAAAATGACATAAATGTTCATCCAATGACACAAACACACCTATTGGATGCACAAGATTGCATAAAAACCCTAATTGGACAAGAATAAGACTATGGAGGACAAAAATGACCTAAATGTTCATCCAATGACACAAATGAACTTATTGGATGCACAAGATTGGTTAAAAACCCTAATTGGACAAGAATAAGACTAGGGAGGACGAAAATGACCTAAATGTTCATCCAATGACACAAACACACATATTGGATGCACAAGATTGGTTAAAAACCCAAATTGGACAAGAATAAGCCTAGGGAGGACGAAAATGACGTAAATGTTCATCCAATGACACAAATCAACTTATTGGATGCACATGATTGGTTAAAAACCCAAATTGGACAACAATAAGCCTAGGGAGGACGAAAATGACCTAAATGTTCATCCAATGACACAAATAAACTTATTGGAAGCACAAGATTGGTTAAAAACCCTAATTGGACAAGAATAAGCCTAGGGAGGACGAAAATGACCTAAATGTTCATCCAATGACACAAATGAACTTATTGGATGCACAAGATTGGTTAAAAACCCTAATTGGACAAGAATAAGCCTAGGGAGGACGAAAATGACCTAAATGTACATCCAATTACACAAATGAACTTATTGGATGCACAAGATTGGTTAAAAACCCTAATTGGACACGAATAAGCCTAGGGAGGACGAAAATGACCCAAATGTTCGTCCAATGACACAAACACACCTATTGGATGCACAAGATTGCATAAAAACCCTAATTGGACAAGAATAAGACTAGGGAGGACGAAAATGACCTAAATGTTCATCCAATGACACAAATGAACTTATTGGATGCACAAGATTGGTTAAAAACCCTAATTGGACAAGAATAAGCATAGGGAGGACGAAAATGACCTAAATGTTCATCCAATGACACAAACCCACATATTGGATGCTCAAGATTGCTTAAAACCCTAATTGGACAAGAATAAGACTAGGGAGGACGAAAATGACCTAAATGTTCATCCAATGACACAAATGAATTTATTGAATGCACAACATTGGTTAAAAACCCTAATCGGACAAGAATAAGCCTAGGGAGGACGAAAATGACCTAAATGTTCGTCCAATGACACAAACACACCTATTGGATGCACAAGATTGCATAAAAACCCTAATTGGACAAGAATAAGACTAGGGAGGACGAAAATGACCTAAATGTTCATCCAATGACACAAATGAACTTATTGGATGCACAAGATTGGTTAAAAACCCTAATTGGACAAGAATAAGCCTAGGGAGGACGAAAATGAACTAAATGTTCGTCCAATGACACAAACACAGCTATTGGATGCACGAGATTGCAAAAAAACCCTAATTGGACAAGAATAAGACTAGGGAGGACGAAAATAACCTAAATGTTCCTCCAATGACACAAACACACCTATTGGATGCACAAGATTGCATAAAAACCCTAATTCGACAAGAATAAGACTAGGGAGGACGAAAATGACCTAAATGTTCATCCAATGACACAAATGAACTTATTGGATGCACAAGATTGGTTAAAAACCCTAATTGGACAAGAATAAGCCTAGGGAGGACGAAAATGACCTAAATGTTCGTCCAATTACACAAACACACCAATTGGATGCACAAGATTGCATAAAAACCCTAATTGGACAAGAATAAGACTAGGGAGGACGAAAATGACCTAAATGTTCCTCCAATGACACAAACACTCCTATTGGATGCACAAGATTGCATAAAAACCCTAATTGGACAAGAATAAGACTAGGGAGGACGAAAATGACCTAAATGTTCATCCAATGACACAAATGAACTTATTGAATGCACAAGATTGGTTAAAAACCCTAATTGGACAAGAATAAGCCTAGGGAGGAGGAAAATGACCTAAATGTTCGTCTAATGACACAAACACACCTATTGGATGCACAAGATTGCATAAAAACCCTAATTGGACTAGAATAAGACTAGGGAGGACGAAAATGACCTAAATGTTCCTCCAATGAAACAAACACACCAATTGGATGCACAAGATTGCATAAAAACCCTAATTTGACAAGAATAAGACTAGGGAGGACGAAAATGACCTAAATGTTCATCCAATGACACAAATGAACTTATTGGATGCACAAGATTGGTTAAAAACCCTAATTGGACAAGAATAAGCCTAGGGAGGACGAAAATGACCTAAATGTTCATCCAATGACACAAACACACATATTGGATGCACAAGATTGCATAAAAACCCTAATCTGACAAGAATAAGACTAGGGAGGACGAAAATGACCTAAATGTTCATCCAATGACACAAATGAACTTATTGGATGCACAAGATTGGTTAAAAACCCTAATTGGACAAGAATAAGCCTAGGGAGGACGAAAATGACCTAAATGTTTGTCCAATGACACAAATACACCTATTGGATGCACAAGATTGCATAAAATCCCTAATTGGACAAGAATAAGACTAGGGAGGACGAAAATGACCTAAATGTTCCTCCAATGACACAAACACACCTATTGGATGCACAAGATTGCATAAAAACCCTAATTGGACAAGAATAAGACTAGGGAGGACGAAAATGACCTAAATGTTCATCCAATGACACAAATGAACTTATTGGATGCACAAGATTGGTTAAAAACCCTAATTGGACAAGAATAAGCCTAGGGAGGACGAAAATGAGCTAAATGTTTGTCCAATGACACAAACACACCTATTGGATGCACAAGATTGCATAAAAACCCTAATTGGACAAGAATAAGCCTAGGGAGGACGAAAATGACCTAAATGTTCATCCAATGACACAAATGAACTTATTGGATGCACAAGATTGGTTAAAAATCCTAATTGGACAAGAATAAACCTAGGGAGGACGAAAATGACCTAAATGTTCATCCAATGACACAAATGAACTTATTGGATGCACAAGATTGGTTAAAAACCCTAATTGGACAAGAATAAGCCTAGGGAGGACGAAAATGACCTAAATGTTCATTTAATGACACAAATGAACTTATTGGATGCACAAGATTGGTTAAAAACCCTAATTGGACAAGAATAAGCATAGGGAGGACGAAAATGACCTAAATGTTCATCCAATGACACAAACACACATATTGGATGCACAAGATTGCTTAAAACCCTAATTGGACAAGAATAAGACTAGGGAGAACGAAAATGACCTAAATGTTCATCCAATGACACAAATGAACTTATTGGATGCACAAGATTGGTTAAAAACCCTAATCTGACAAGAATAAGCCTAAGGAGGACGAAAATGACCTAAATGTTCGTCCAATGACACAAACACACCTATTGGATGCACAAGATTGCATAAAAACCCTAATTGGACAAGAATAAGACTAGGGAGGACGAAAATGACCTAAATGTTCCTCCAATGAAACAAACACACCAATTGGATGCACAAGATTGCATAAAAACCCTAATTTGACAAGAATAAGACTAGGGAGGACGAAAATGACCTAAATGTTCATCCAATGACACAAATGAACTTATTGGATGCACAAGATTAGTTAAAAACCCTAATTGGACAAGAATAAGCATAGGGAGGACGAAAATGACCTAAACGTTCATCCAATGACACAAACCCACATATTGGATGCACAAGATTGCTTAAAACCCTAATTGGACAAGAATAAGACTAGGGAGGACGAAAATGACCTAAATGTTCATCCAATGACACAAATGAACTTATTGAATGCACAAGATTGGTCAAAAACCCTAATCGGACAAGAATAAGCCTAGGGAGGATGAAAATGACTTAAATGTTCTTCCAATGACACAAACACACCTATTGGATGCACAAGATTGCATAAAAACCCTAATTGGACAAGAATAAGACTAGGGAGGACGAAAATGACCTAAATGTTCCTCCAATGACACAAACACACTTATTGGATGCTCAAGATTGCATAAAAACCCTAATTGGACAAGAATAAGACTAGGGAGGACGAAAATGACCTAAATGTTCATCCAATGACACAAATGAACTTATTGGATGCACAAGATTGGTTAAAAACCCTAATTGGACAAGAATAAGCCTAGGGAGGACGAAAATGACCTAAATGTTCGTCCAATGACACAAACACACCTATTGGATGCAAAGGATTGCATACAAACCCTAATTGGACAAGAATAAGCCTAGGGAGGACGAAAATGACCTAAATGTTCATCCAATGACACAAATGAACTTATTGGATGCACAAGATTGGTTAAAAACCCTAATTGGACAAGAATAAGCATAGGGAGGACGAAAATGACCTAAATGTTCATCCAATGACACAAACACACATATTGGATGCACAAGATTGGTTTAAAACCCTAATTGGACAAGAATAAGCCTAGGGAGGACGAAAATGACCTAAATGTTCATCCAATGACACAAATCAACTTATTGGATGCACATGATTGGTTAAAAACCCAAATTCGACAAGAATAAGCCTAGGGAGGACGAAAATGACCTAAATGTTCCTCCAATGACACAAACACACCTATTGGATGCACAAGATTGGTTAAAAACCCTAATTGGACAAGAATAAGCCTAGGGAGGACGAAAATGACCTAAATGTTCATCCAATGACACAAATACACCTATTGGATGCACAAGATTGGTTACAAACCCTAATTGGACAAGAATAAGCCTAGGGAGGACGAAAATGACCTAAATGTTCATCCAATGACACAAATGAACTTATTGGATGCACAAGATTGGTTAAAAACCCTAATTGGACAAGAATAAGCCTAGGGAGGACGAAAATGACCTAAATGTTCGTCCAATGAAACAAACACATCTATTGGATGCACAAGATTGCATAAAAACCCTAATTGGACAAGAATAAGACTAGGGAGGACGAAAATGACCTAAATGTTCCTCCAATGACACAAACACACCTATTGGATGCACAAGATTGCATAAAAACCCTAATTGGACAAGAATAAGACTAGGGAGGAAGTAAATGACCTAAATGTTCCAACAATGACACAAATGAACTTATTGGATGCACAAGGTTGGTTAAAAACCCTAATTGGACAAGAATAAGACTAGGGAGGACGAAAATGACCTAAATGTTCATCCAATGACACAAATGAACTTATTGGATGCACAAGATTGGTTAAAAACCCTAATTGGACAAGAATAAGCCTAGGGAGGACGAAAATGACCTAAATGTTCGTCCAATGACACAAACACACCTATTGGATGCACAAGATTGCAAAAAAAACCCTAATTGGACAAGAATAAGACTAGGGAGGACGAAAATGACCTAAATGTTTCTCCAATGACACAAATACACCTATTGGATGCACAAGATTGTATAAAAACCCTAATTCGACAAGAATAAGACTAGGGAGGACGAAAATGACCTAAATGTTCCTCCAATGACACAAACACACCTATTGGATGCACAAGATTGCATAAAAACCCTAATTGGACAAGAATAAGACTAGGGAGGACGTAAATGACCTAAATGTTCCACCAATGACACAAATGAAATTATTGGATGCACAAGGTTGGTTAAAAATCCTAATTGGACAAGAATAAGCCTAGGGAGGACGAAAATGACCTAAATGTTCATCCAATGACACAAATGAACTTATTGGATGCACAAGATTGGTTAAAAACCCTAATTGGACAAGAATAAGCCTAGGGAGGACGAAAATGACCTAAATGTTCGTCCAATGACACAAACACACCTATTGGATGCACAAGATTGCATAAAAACCCTAATTGGACAAGAATAAGACTATTGAGGACGAAAATGACCTAAATGTTCATCCAATGACACAAATGAACTTATTGGATGCACAAGATTGGTTAAAAACCCTAATTGGACAAGAATAAGCATAGGGAGGACGAAAATGACCTAAATGTTCATCCAATGACACAAACACACATTTGGATGCACAAGATTGCTTAAAACCCTAATTGGACAAGAATAAGACTAGGGAAGACGAAAATGACCTAAATGTTCATCCAATGACACAAATGAACTTATTGGATGCACAAGATTGGTTAAAAACCCTAATTGGACAAGAATAAGCCTAGGGCGGATGAAAATGACCTAAATGTTCAACCAATGACACAAATGAACTTATTGGATGCACAAGGTTGGTTAAAAACCCTAATTGGACAAGAATAAGCCTAGGGAGGACGAAAATGACCTAAATGTTCGTCCAATGACACAAACACACCTATTGGATGCACAAGATTACATAGAAACCCTAATTGGACAAGAATAAAACTAGGGAGGACGAAAATGACCTAAATGTTCATCCACTGACACAAATCAACTTATTGGATGCACATGATTGGTTAAAAACCCAAATTGGACAACACTATGCCTATGGAGGACGAAAATGACCTAAATGTTCATCCAATGACACAAATAAACTTATTGGAAGCACAAGATTGGTTAAAAACCCTAATTGGACAAGAATAAGCCTATGGAGGACGAAAATGACATAAATGTTCATCCAATGACACAAACACACATATTGGATGCACAAGATTGGTTAAAATCCCTAATTGGACAAGAATAAGCCTAGGGAGGACGAAAATGACCTAAATCTTCGTCCAATGACACAAACACACCTATTGGATGCACAAGATTACATAAAAACCCTAATTGGACAATAATAAGACTAGGGAGGACGAAAATGACCTAAATGTTCCTCCAATGACACAAACACACCTATTGGATGCACAAGATTGGTTAAAAATCCTAATTGAACAAGAATAAGCCTAGGGAGGACAAAAATGACCTAAATGTTCGTCCAATGACACAAATGAACTTATTGGATGCACAAGGTTGGTTAAAAACCCTAATTGGACAAGAATAAGCCTAGGGAGGACGAAAATGACCTAAATGTTTGTCCAATGACACAAACACACCTATTGGATGCACAAGAATACATAAAAACCCTAATTGGACAAGAATAAGACTAGGGAGGACGAAAATGACCTAAATGTTCATCCAATGACACAAACACACATATTGGATGCACAAGATTGGTTAAAAACCCAAATTGGACAAGAATAAGCGTAGGGAGGACGAAAATGACCTAAATGTTCATCCAATGACACAAATCAACTTATTGGATGCACATGATTGGTTAAAACCCCAAATTGGACAAGAATAAGCCTAGGGAGGACGAAAATGACCTAATTGTTCATCCAATGACACAAATGAACTTATTGGAAGCACAAGATTGGTTAAAAACCCTAATTGGACAAGAATAAGCCTAGGGAGGACGAAAATGACCTAAATGTTCATCCGATGAAACAAATCAACTTATTGGATGCACATGATTGGTTAAAAACACTAATTGGACAAGAATAAGCCTAGGGAGGACGAAAATGACCTAAATGTTTGTCTAATGACACAAATGAGCTTATTGGATGCACTAGATTGGTTAAAAACCCTAATTGGACAAGAATAAGCCTAGGGAGGACGAAAATGACCTAAATGTTCAACTAATGACACAAATTAACTTATTGGATGCACAAGGTTGGTTAAAAACCCTAATTGGACAAGAATAAGCCTAGGGAGGACGAAAATGACCTAAATGTTCATCCAATGACATAAACACACATATTGGATGCACAAGATTGCATAAAAACCCTAATTGGAGAAGAATAAGACTAGGGAGGACGAAAATGACCTAAATGTTCCTCCAATGAAACAAATGAACTTATTGGATGCACAAGATTGGCTAAAAACCCTAATTGGACAAGAATAAGCCTAGGGAGGACGAAAATGACCTAAATGTTCATCCAATGACACAAATGAACTTATTGGATGCAGAAGATTGGTTAAAAACCATAATTGGACAAGAATAAGCATATGGAGGACGAAAATGACCTAAATGTTCATCCAATGACACAAATGAACTTATTGGATGCACAAGATTGGTTAAAAACCCTAATTGGACAAGAATAAGCCTAGGGAGGACAAAAATGACCTAAATGTTCATCTAATGACACAAATCAACTTATTGGATGCACATGATTGGTTAAAAACCCTAATTGGACAAGAATAAGCCTAGGGAGGACGAAAATGACCTAAATGTTCATCCAATTACACAAATGAACTTATTGGATGCACAAGATTGGTTGAAAACCCTAATTGGACAAGAGTAAGCATAGGGAGGACGAAAATGACCTAAATGTTCCTCCAATGACACAAACACACCTATTGGATGCACAAGATTGCATAAAAACCCTAATTGGACAAGAATAAGACTAGGGAGGACGAAAATGACCTAAATGTTCATCCAATGACACAAACACACATATTGGATGCACAAGATTGGTTAAAAACCCAAATTGGACAAGAATAAGCCTAGGGAGGACGAAAATGACCTAAATGTTCATCCAATGACACAAATCAACTTATTGGATGCACATGATTGGTTAAAAACCCAAATTGGACAACAATAAGCCTAGGGAGGACGAAAATGACCTAAATGTTCATCCAATGACACAAATAAACTTATTGGAAGCACAAGATTGGTTAAAAACCCTAATTGGACAAGAATAAGCCTAGGGAGGACGAAAATGACCTAAATGTTCATCCAATGACACAAACACACATATTGGATGCACAAGATTGGTTAAAAACCCTAATTGGACAAGAATAAGCCTAGGGAGGACGAAAATGACCTAAATGTTCATCCAATGACACAAATCAACTTAATGGATGCACATGATTGGTTAAAAACACTAATTGGACAAGAATAAGCCTAGGGAGGACGAAAATGACCTAAATGTTTGTCTAATGACACAAATGAGCTTATTGGATGCACTAGATTGGTTAAAAACCCTAATTGGACAAGAATAAGCCTAGGGAGGACGAAAATGACCTAAATGTTCAACTAATGACACAAATTAACTTATTGGATGCACAAGGTTGGTTAAAAACCCTAATTGGACAAGAATAAGCCTAGGGAGGACGAAAATGACCTAAATGTTCATCCAATGACATAAACACACATATTGGATGCACAAGATTGCATAAAAACCCTAATTGGAGAAGAATAAGACTAGGGAGGACGAAAATGACCTAAATGTTCCTCCAATGAAACAAATGAACTTATTGGATGCACAAGATTGGCTAAAAACCCTAATTGGACAAGAATAAGCCTAGGGAGGACGAAAATGACCTAAATGTTCATCCAATGACACAAATGAACTTATTGGATGCAGAAGATTGGTTAAAAACCATAATTGGACAAGAATAAGCATATGGAGGACGAAAATGACCTAAATGTTCATCCAATGACACAAATGAACTTATTGGATGCACAAGATTGGTTAAAAACCCTAATTGGACAAGAATAAGCCTAGGGAGGACAAAAATGACCTAAATGTTCATCTAATGACACAAATCAACTTATTGGATGCACATGATTGGTTAAAAACCCTAATTGGACAAGAATAAGCCTAGGGAGGACGAAAATGACCTAAATGTTCATCCAATTACACAAATGAACTTATTGGATGCACAAGATTGGTTGAAAACCCTAATTGGACAAGAGTAAGCATAGGGAGGACGAAAATGACCTAAATGTTCCTCCAATGACACAAACACACCTATTGGATGCACAAGATTGCATAAAAACCCTAATTGGACAAGAATAAGACTAGGGAGGACGAAAATGACCTAAATGTTCATCCAATGACACAAACACACATATTGGATGCACAAGATTGGTTAAAAACCCAAATTGGACAAGAATAAGCCTAGGGAGGACGAAAATGACCTAAATGTTCATCCAATGACACAAATCAACTTATTGGATGCACATGATTGGTTAAAAACCCAAATTGGACAACAATAAGCCTAGGGAGGACGAAAATGACCTAAATGTTCATCCAATGACACAAATAAACTTATTGGAAGCACAAGATTGGTTAAAAACCCTAATTGGACAAGAATAAGCCTAGGGAGGACGAAAATGACCTAAATGTTCATCCAATGACACAAATGAACTTATTGGATGCACAAGATTGGTTAAAAACCCTAATTGGACAAGAATAAGCATAGGGAGGACGAAAATGACCTAAATGTTCATCCAATGACACAAATGAACTTTTTGGATGCACAAGATTGGTTAAAAACCCTAATTAGACAAGAATAAGCCTAGGGAGGACGAAAATGACCTAAATGTTCATCCCATGACACAAATGAACTTATTGGATGCACAAGATTGGTTAAAAACCCTAATTGGGCAAGAATAAGCCTAGGGAGTACGAAAATGACCTAAATGTTCATCCAATGACACAAACACACCTATTGGATGCACAAGATTGCATATAAACCGTAATTGGACAAGAATAAGACTAGGGAGGACGAAAATGACCTAAATGTTCCTCCAATGACACAAACACACCTATTGGATGCACAAGATTGCATAAAAACCCTAATTGGACAAGAATAAGACTAGGGAGGACGAAAGTGACTTAAATGTTCATCCAATGACACAAATGAACTTATTGTATGCACAAGATTTGTTAAAAACCCTAATTGGACAAGAATAAGCATAGGGAGGACGAAAATTACCTAAATGTTCATCCAATGACACAAACACACATATTGGATGCACAAGATTGCTTAAAACCCTAATTGGACAAGAATAAGACTAGGGAGGACGAAAATGACCAAAAATTTCGTCCAATGACACAAACACACCTATTGGATGCACAAGATTGCATAAAAACCCTAATTGGACAAGAATAAGACTAGGGAGGACGAAAATGACCTAAATGTTCCTCCAATGACACAAACACACCTATTGGATGCACAAGATTGCATAAAAACCTAATTCGACAAGAATAAGACTAAGGACGACGAAAATTACCTAAATGTTCATCCAATGACACAAATGAACTTATTGGATGCACAAGATTGGTTAAAAACCCTAATTGGACAAGAATAAGCCTAGGGAGGACGAAAATGACCTAAATGTTCGTCCAATGACACAAACACACCTATTGGATGCACAAGATTGCATAAAAACCCTAATTGGACAAGAATAAGACTAGGGAGGACGAAAATGACCTAAATGTTCCTCCAATGACACAAACACACCTATTGGATGCACAAGATTGCATAAAAACCCTAATTGGACAAGAATAAGACTAGGGAGGACGTAAATGACCTAAACGTTCCACCAATGACACAAATGAACTTATTGGATGCACAATGTTGGTTAAAAACCCTAATTGGACAAGAATAAGACTAGGGAGGACGAAAATGACCTAAATGTTCATCCAATGACACAAATGAACTTATTGGATGCACAAGATTGGTTAAAAACCCTAATTGGACAAGAATAAGCCTAGGGAGGACGAAAATGACCTAAATGTTCGTCCAATGACACAAACACACCTATTGGATGCACAAGATTGCATAAAAACCATAAACCCTAAACCCTAATTTGACAAGAATAAGCCTAGGGAGGACGAAAATGACCTAATTGTTCATCCAATGACACAAATGAACTTATTGAATGCACAAGATTGGTTAAAAACCCTAATCGGACAAGAATAAGCCTAGGGAGGACGAAAATGACCTAAATGTTCGTCCAATGACACAAACACACCTATTGGATGCACAAGATTGCATAAAAACCCTAATTGGACAAGAATAAGACTAGGGAGGACGAAAATGACCTAAATGTTCCTCCAATGACACAAACACACCTATTGGATGCACAAGAATGCATAAAAACCCTAATTCGACAAGAATAAGACTAGGGAGGACGAAAATGACCTAAATGTTCATCCAATGACACAAATGAACTTATTGGATGCACAAGATTGGTTAAAAACCCTAATTGGACAAGAATAAGCCTAGGGAGGACGAAAATGACCTAAATGTTCGTCCAATGACACAAACACACCTATTGGATGCACAAGATTGCATAAAAACCCTAATTCAACAAGAATAAGACTAGGGAGGACGAAAATGACCTAAATGTTCCTCCAATGACACAAACACACCTATTGGATGCACAATATTGCATAAAAACCCTAATTGGACAAGAATAAGCATAGGGAGGACGAAAATGACCTAAATGTTCATTCAATGACACAAACCCACATATTGGATGCACAAGATTGCTTAAAACCCTAATTGGACAAGAATAAGACTAGGGAGGACGAAAATGACCTAAATGTTCGTCCAATGACACAAACACACCTATTGGATGCACAAGATTGCATAAAAACCCTAATTGGACAAGAATAAGACTAGGGAGGACGAAAATGACCTAAATGTTCATCCAATGACACAAATGAACTTATTGGATGCACAAGATTGGTTAAAAACCCTAATTGGACAAGAATAAGCATAGGGAGGATGAAAATGACTTAAACGCTCATCCAATGACACAAACCCACATATTGGATGCACAAGATTGCTTAAAACCCTAATTGGACAAGAATAAGACTAGGGAGGACGAAAATGACCTAAATGTTCATCCAATGACACAAATGAACTTATTGGATGCACAAGAATGGTTAAAAACCCTAATTGGACAAGAATAAGCCTAGGGAGGACGAAAATGATCTAAATGTTCATCCAATGACACAAATGAACTTATGGATGCACAAGATTGGTTAAAAACCCTAATTGGACAAGAATAAGCCTAGAGAGGACGAAAATGATCTAAATGTTCATCCAATGACACAAATGAACTTATTGGATGCACAAGATTGGTTAAAAACCCTAATTGGACAAGAATAAGCCTAGGGAGGACGAAAATGACCTAAATGTTCGTCCAATGACACAAACACACCTATTGGATGCACAAGATTGCATAAAAACCCTAATTGGACAAGAATAAGCACAAGGAGGACAAAAATGACCTAAATGTTCATCCAATGACACAAATGAACTTATTGGATGCACAAGATTGGTTAAAAACCCTAATTGGACAAGAATAAGCATAGGGAGGACGAAAATGACCTAAATGTTCATCCAATGACACAAACACACATATTGGATGCACAAGATTGCTTAAAACCCTAATTGGACAAGAATAAGACTAGGGATGACGAAAATGACCTAAATGTTCATCCGATGACACAAATGAACTTATTGGATGCACAAGATTGGTTAAAAACCCTAATTGGACAAGAATAAGCCTAAGGAGGACGAAAATGACCTAAATGTTCGTCCAATGACACAAATGAACTTATTGGATGCACAAGATTGTTTAAAAACCCTAATTGGACAAGAATAAGCCTAGGGAGGACGAAAATGACCTAAATGTTCATCAAATGACACAAATGAACTTATTGGATGCACAAGATTGGTTAAAAACCCTAATTGGACAAGAATAAGCATAGGGAGGACGAAAATGACCTAAATGTTCATCCAATGACACAAACACACATATTGGATGCACAAGATTGCTTAAAACCCTATATGGACAAGAATAAAACTAGGGATGACGAAAATGACCTAAATGTTCATCCAATGACACAAATGAACTTATTGGATGCACAAGATTGGTTAAAAACCCTAATTGGACAAGAATAAGCCTAGGGAGGACGAAAATGACCTAAATGTTCGTCCAATGACACAAACACACCTATTGGATGCACAAGATTGCATAAAACCCTAATTGGACAAGAATAAGACTAGGGAGGACGAAAATGACCTAAATGTTCATCTAATGACACAAATGAACTTATTGGATGCACAAGATTGGTTAAAAACCTTAATTGGACAAGAATAAGACTAGGGAGGACGTAAATGACCTAAATGTTCCACCAATGACACAAATGAACTTATTGGATGCACAAGGTTGGTTAAAAACACTAATTGGACAAGAATAAGACTAGGGAGGACGAAAATGACCTAAATGTTCATCCAATGACACAAATGAACTTATTGGATGCACAAGATTGGTTAAAAACCCTAATTGGACAAGAATAAGCCTAGGGAGGACGAAAATGACCTAAATGTTCGTCCAATGACACAAACACACCTATTGGATGCACAAGATTGCATAAAAACCCTAATTGGATAAGAATAAAACTAGGGAGGACGAAAATGACCTAAATGTTCCTCCAATGACACAAACACACCTATTGGATGCACAAGATTGCATAAAAACCCTAATTCGACAAGAATAAGACTAGGGAGGACGAAAATGAGCTAAATGTTCATCCAATGACACAAATGAACTTATTGGATGCACAAGATTGGTTAAAAACCCTAATTGGACAAGAATAAGCCTAGGGAGGACGAAAATGACCTAAATGTTCGTCCAATGACACAAACACACCTATTGGATGCACAAGATTGCATAAAAACCCTAATTGGACAAGAATAAGACTAGGTAGGACGAAAATGACCTAAATGTTCCTCCAATGACACAAACACACCTATTGGATGCACAAGATTGGTTAAAAACCCTAATTGGACAAGAATAAGCCTAGGGAGGACGAAAATGACCTAAATCTTCCTCCAATGACACAAATGAACTTATTGGATGCACAAGATTGGCTAAAAACCCTAATTGGACAAGAATAAGCCTAGGGAGGACGAAAATGACCTAAATGTTCGTGTAATGATACAAATGAACTTATTGGATGCACAAGATTGGTTAAAAACCCTAATTGGACAAGAATAAGCATAGGGAGGACGAAAATGACCTAAATGTTCGTCCAATGACACAAACACACCTATTGGATGCACAAGATTGCATAAAAACCCTAATTGGACAAGAATAAGCCTAGGGAGGAAGTAAATGACCTAAATGTTCATCCAATGACACAAATGAACTTATTGGATGCACAAGATTGGTTAAAAACCCTAATTGGACAAGAATAAGCATAGGGAGGACGAAAATGACCTAAATGTTCATCCAATGACACAAACACACATATTGGATGCACAAGATTGCTTAAAACCCTAATTGGACAAGAATAAGACTAGGAATGACGAAAATGACCTAAATGTTCATCCAATGACTCAAATGAACTTATTGGATGCACAAGATTGGTTAAAAACCCTAATTGGACAAGAATAAGCCTAGGGAGGACGAAAATGACCTAAATGTTCGTCCAATGACACAAACACACCTATTGGATGCACAAGATTGCATAAAAACCCTAATTGGACAAGAATAAGCCTAGGGAGGACGAAAATGACCTAAATGTTCAATCAATGACACAAATGAACTTATTGGATGCACAAGATTGGTTAAAAACCCTAATTGGACAAGAATAAGCCTAGGGAGAAAGAAAATGACCTAAATGTTCATCCAATGACACAAATGAACTTATTGGATGCACAAGATTGGTTAAAAACCCTAATTGGACAAGAATAAGCCTAGGGAGGACGAAAATGACCTAAATGTTCGTCCAATGACACAAAGACACCTATTGGATGCACAAGATTGCATAAAAACCCTAATTGGACAAGAATAAGACTAGTGAGGACGAAAATGACCTAAATGTTCATCCAATGACACAAATGAACTTATTGGATGCACAAGATTGGTTAAAAACCCTAATTGGACAAGAATAAGCATAGGGAGGACGAAAATGACCTAAATGTTCATCCAATGACACAAACACACATATTGGATGCACAAGAATGGTTAAAAACCCTAATTGGACAAGAATAAGCCTAGGGAGGACGAAAATTAACTAAATGTTCGTCCAATGACACAAACACACCTATTGGATGCACAAGATTACATAAAAACCCTAATTGGACAATAATAAGACTAGGGAGGACGAAAATGACCTAAATGTTCCTCCAATGACACAAACACACCTATTGGATGCACAAGATTGCATAAAAACCCTAATTGGACAAGAATAAGACTATTGAGGACGAAAATGACCTAAATGTTCATCCAATGACACAAATGAACTTATTGGATGCACAAGATTGGTTAAAAACCCTAATTGGACAAGAATAAGCCTAGGGAGGACGAAAAAAACCTAAATGTTCGTCCAATGACACAAACACAACTATTGGATGCACAAGATTGCATAAAAACCCTAATTGGACAAGAATAAGAATAGGGAGGACGAAAATGACCTAAATGTTCAACCAATGACACAAATGAACTTATTGGATGCACAAGGTTGGTTAAAAACCCTAATTGGACAAGAATAAGCCTAGGGAGGACGAAAACAACCTAAATGTTCCTCCAATGACACAAACACACCTATTGGATGCACAAGATTGCATAAAAACCCTAATTGGACAAGAATAAGCCTATTGAGGACGAAAATGACCTAAATGTTCATCCAATGACACAAATGAACTTATTGGATGCACAAGATTGGTTAAAAACCCTAATTGGACAAGAATAAGCATAGGGAGGACGAAAATGACCTAAATGTTCATCCAATGACACAAACACACATATTGGATGCACAAGATTGGTTAAAAACCCTAATTGGACAAGAATAAGCCTAGGGAGGACGAAAATGACCTAAATGTTCATCCAATGACACAAATCAACTTAATGGATGCACATGATTGGTTAAAAACCCAAATTGGACAAGAATAAGCCTAGGGAGGACGAAAATGACCTAAATGTTCGTCCAATGACACAAATGAACTTATTGGATGCACAAGATTGGTTAAAAACCCTAATTGGACAAGAATAAGCATAGGGAGGACGAAAATGACCTAAATGTTCATCCAATGACACAAACACACATATTGGACGCACAAGATTGGTTAAAAACCCTAATTGGACAAGAATAAGCCTAGGGAGGACGAAAATGACCTAAATGTTCGTCCAATGACACAAACACACCTATTGGATGCACAAGATTACATAGAAACCCTAATTGGACAAGAATAAGACTAGGGAGGACGAAAATGACCTAAATGTTCATCCAATGACACAAATCAACTTATTGGATGCACATGATTGGTTAAAAACCCAAATTGGACAACACTAAGCCTAGGGAGGACGAAAATGATCTAAATGTTCATCCAATGACACAAATAAACTTATTGGAAGCACAAGATTGGTTAAAAACCCTAATTGGACAAGAATAAGCCTATGGAGGACGAAAATGACATAAATGTTCATCCAATGACACAAACACACATATTGGATGCACAAGATTGGTTAAAAACCCTAATTGGACAAGAATAAGCCTAGGGAGGACGAAAATGACCTAAATCTTCGTCCAATGACACAAACACACCTATTGGATGCACAAGATTACATAAAAACCCTAATTCGACAATAATAAGACTAGGGAGGACGAAAATGACCTAAATGTTCCTCCAATGACACAAACACACCTATTGGATGCACAAGATTGGTTAAAAATCCTAATTGAACAAGAATAAGCCTAGGGAGGACAAAAATGACCTAAATGTTCGTCCAATGACACAAATGAACTTATTGGATGCACAAGGTTGGTTAAAAACCCTAATTGGACAAGAATAAGCCTAGGGAGGACGAAAATGACCTAAATGTTTGTCCAATGACACAAACACACCTATTGGATGCACAAGAATACATAAAAACCCAAATTGGACAAGAATAAGACTAGGGAGGACGAAAATGACCTAAATGTTCATCCAATGACACAAACACACATATTGGATGCACAAGATTGGTTAAAAACCCAAATTGGACAAGAATAAGCGTAGGGAGGACGAAAATGACCTAAATGTTCATCCAATGACACAAATCAACTTATTGGATGCACATGATTGGTTAAAACCCCAAATTGGACAAGAATAAGCCTAGGGAGGACGAAAATGACCTAATTGTTCATCCAATGACACAAATGAACTTATTGGAAGCACAAGATTGGTTAAAAACCCTAATTGGACAAGAATAAGCCTAGGGAGGACGAAAATGACCTAAATGTTCATCCAATGAAACAAATCAACTTATTGGATGCACATGATTGGTTAAAAACACTAATTGGACAAGAATAAGCCTAGGGAGGACGAAAATGACCTAAATGTTTGTCTAATGACACAAATGAACTTATTGGATGCACTAGATTGGTTAAAAACCCTAATTGGACAAGAATAAGCCTAGGGAGGACGAAAATGACCTAAATGTTCAACTAATGACACAAATTAACTTATTGGATGCACAAGGTTGGTTAAAAACCCTAATTGGACAAGAATAAGCCTAGGGAGGACGAAAATGACCTAAATGTTCATCCAATGACACAAACACACATATTGGATGCACAAGATTGCATAAAAACCCTAATTGGAGAAGAATAAGACTAGGGAGGACGAAAATGACCTAAATGTTCCTCCAATGAAACAAATGAACTTATTGGATGCACAAGATTGGCTAAAAACCCTAATTGGACAAGAATAAGCCTAGGGAGGACGAAAATGACCTAAATGTTCATCCAATGACACAAATGAACTTATTGGATGCAGAAGATTGGTTAAAAACCATAATTGGACAAGAATAAGCATATGGAGGACGAAAATGACCTAAATGTTCATCCAATGACACAAATGAACTTATTGGATGCACAAGATTGGTTAAAAACCCTAATTGGACAAGAATAAGCCTAGGGAGGACAAAAATGACCTAAATGTTCATCTAATGACACAAATCAACTTATTGGATGCACATGATTGGTTAAAAACCCTAATTGGACAAGAATAAGCCTAGGGAGGACGAAAATGACCTAAATGTTCATCCAATTACACAAATGAACTTATTGGATGCACAAGATTGGTTGAAAACCCTAATTGGACAAGAGTAAGCATAGGGAGGACGAAAATGACCTAAATGTTCCTCCAATGACACAAACACACCTATTGGATGCACAAGATTGCATAAAAACCCTAATTGGACAAGAATAAGACTAGGGAGGACGAAAATGACCTAAATGTTCATCCAATGACACAAACACACATATTGGATGCACAAGATTGGTTAAAAACCCAAATTGGACAAGAATAAGCCTAGGGAGGACGAAAATGACCTAAATGTTCATCCAATGACACAAATCAACTTATTGGATGCACATGATTGGTTAAAAACCCAAATTGGACAACAATAAGCCTAGGGAGGACGAAAATGACCTAAATGTTCATCCAATGACACAAATAAACTTATTGGAAGCACAAGATTGGTTAAAAACCCTAATTGGACAAGAATAAGCCTAGGGAGGACGAAAATGACCTAAATGTTCATCCAATGACACAAATGAACTTATTGGATGCACAAGATTGGTTAAAAACCCTAATTGGACAAGAATAAGCCTAGGGAGGACGTAAATGACATAAATGTTCGTCCAATGACACAAACACACATATTGGATGCACAAGATTGCTTAAAACCCTAATTGGACAAGAATAAGACTAGGGAGGACGAAAATGACCTAAATGTTCATCCAATGACACAAATGAACTTATTGGATGCACAAGATTGGTTAAAAACCCTAATTGGACAAGAATAAGCCTAGGGAGGACGAAAATGACCTAAATGTTCATCCAATGACACAAATGAACTTATTGGATGCACAAGATTGGTTAAAAACCCTAATTGGACAAGAATAAGCATAGGGAGGACGAAAATGACCTAAATGTTCATCCAATGACACAAACCCACATATTGGATGCACAAGATTGGTTAAAACCCTAATTGGACAAGAATAAGACTATGGAGGACGAAAAAGACCTAAATGTTCCTCCAATGACACAAACACACCTATTGGATGCACAAGATTGCATAAAAACCCTAATTGGACAAGAATAAGACTAGGGAGGACGAAAATGACCTAAATGTTCATCCAATGACACAAATGAACTTATTGGATGCACAAGATTGGTTAAAAACCCTAATTGGACAAGAATAAGCATAGGGAGGACGAAAATGACCTAAATGTTCATCCAATGACACAAACACACATATTGGATGCACAAGATTGCTTAAAACCCTATATGCACAAGAATAAAATTAGGGATGACGAAAATGACCTAAATGTTCATCCAATGACACAAATGAACTTATTGGATGCACAAGATTGGTTAAAAACCCTAATTGGACAAGAATAAGCCTAGGGAGGACGAAAATGACCTAAATGTTCGTCCAATGACACAAACACACCTATTGGATGCACAAGATTGCATAAAAACCCTAATTGGACAAGAATAAGACTAGGGAGGACGAAAATGACCTAAATGTTCCTCCAATGACACAAACACACCTATTGGATGCACAAGATTGCATAAAAACCCTAATTGGACAAGAATAAGACTAGGGAGGACGTAAATGACCTAAACGTTCCACCAATGACACAAATGAACTTATTGGATGCACAATGTTGGTTAAAAACCCTAATTGGACAAGAATAAGACTAGGGAGGACGAAAATGACCTAAATGTTCATCCAATGACACAAATGAACTTATTGGATGCACAAGATTGGTTAAAAACCCTAATTGGACAAGAATAAGCCTAGGGAGGACTTAAATGACCTAAATGTTTATCGAATGACACAAATGAACTTATTGGATGCACAAGATTGGTTAAAAACCCTAATTGGACAAGAATAAGCATAGGGAGGACGAAAATGACCTAAATGTTCATTCAATGACACAAACCCACATATTGGATGCACAAGATTGCTTAAAACCCTAATTGGACAAGAATAAGACTAGGGAGGACGAAAATGACCTAAATGTTCGTCCAATGACACAAACACACCTATTGGATGCACAAGATTGGTTAAAAACCCTAATTGGACAAGAATAAGCCTAGGGAGGACAAAAATGACCTAAATGTTCATCTAATGACACAAATCAACTTATTGGATGCACATGATTGGTTAAAAACCCTAATTGGACAAGAATAAGCCTAGGGAGGACGAAAATGACCTAAATGTTCATCCAATGACACAAATGAACTTATTGGATGCACAAGATTGGTTAAAAACCCTAATTGGACAAGAATAAGCATAGGGAGGACGAAAATGACCTAAATGTTCATCCAATGACACAAATGAACTTATTGGATGCACAAGATTGGTTAAAAACTCTAGTTGGACAAGAATAAGCCTAGGGTGGACGAAAATGACCTAAATGTTCATCCAATGACACAAATGAACTTATTGGATGCACAAGATTGCTTAAAAACCCTAATTGGACAAGAATAAGCCTAGGGAGGACGAAAATGACCTAAATGTTCATCCAATGACACAAATGAACTTATTGGATGCACAAGATTGGTTAAAAACCCTAATTGGACAAGAATAAGCCTAGGGATGACGAAAATGACCTAAATGTTCATCCAATGAAACAAACACACCTATTGGATGCACAAGATTGCATAAAAACCCTAATTGGACAAGAATAAGACTAGGGAGGACGAAAATGACCTAAATGTTCGTCCAATGACACAAACACACCTATTGGATGCACAAGATTGCATAAAAACCCTAATTGGACAAGAATAAGACTATGGAGGACGAAAATGACCTAAATGTTCATCCAATGACACAAATGAACTTATTGGATGCACAAGATTGGTTAAAAACCCTAATTGGACAAGAATAAGCCTAGGGAGGACGAAAATCACCTAAATGTTCATCCAATGACACAAATCAACTTATTAGATGCACATGATTGGTTAAAAACCCTAATTGGACAAGAATAAGCCTAGGGAGGACGAAAATGACCTAAATGTACGTCCAATGACACAAACACACCTATTGGATGCACAAGATTGCATAAAAACCCTAATTGGACAAGAATAAGCCTATGGAGGACGAAAATGACATAAATGTTCATCCAATGACACAAACACACATATTGGATGCACAAGATTGGTTAAAAACCCTAATTGGACAAGAATAAGCCTAGGGAGGACGAAAATGACCTAAATCTTCGTCCAATGACACAAACACACCTATTGGATGCACAAGATTACATAAAAACCCTAATTGGACAATAATAAGACTAGGGAGGACGAAAATGACCTAAATGTTCCTCCAATGACACAAACACACCTATTGGATGCACAAGATTGGTTAAAAATCGTAATTGAACAAGAATAAGCCTAGGGAGAACAAAAATGACCTAAATGTTCGTCCAATGACACAAATGAGCTTATTGGATGCACAAGGTTGGTTAAAAACCCTAATTGGACAAGAATAAGCCTAGGGAGGACGAAAATGACCTAAATGTTTGTCCAATGACACAAACACACCGATTGGATGCACAAGAATACATAAAAACCCTAATTGGACAAGAATAAGACTAGGGAGGACGAAAATGACCTAAATGTTCATCCAATGACACAAACACACATATTGGATGCACAAGATTGGTTAAAAACCCAAATTGGACAAGAATAAGCGTAGGGAGGACGAAAATGACCTAAATGTTCATCCAATGACACAAATCAACTTATTGGATGCACATGATTGGTTAAAACCCCAAATTGGACAAGAATAAGCCTAGGGAGGACGAAAATGACCTAATTGTTCATCCAATGACACAAATGAACTTATTGGAAGCACAAGATTGGTTAAAAACCCTAATTGGACAAGAATAAGCCTAGGGAGGACGAAAATGATCTAAATGTTCATCCAATGAAACAAATCAACTTATTGGATGCACATGATTGGTTAAAAACACTAATTGGACAAGAATAAGCCTAGGGAGGACGAAAATGACCTAAATGTTTGTCTAATGACACAAATGAACTTATTGGATGCACTAGATTGGTTAAAAACCCTAATTGGACAAGAATAAGCCTAGGGAGGACGAAAATGACCTAAATGTTCAACTAATGACACAAATTAACTTATTGGATGCACAAGGTTGGTTAAAAACCCTAATTGGACAAGAATAAGCCTAGGGAGGACGAAAATGACCTAAATGTTCATCCAATGACACAAACACACATATTGGATGCACAAGATTGCATAAAAACCCTAATTGGAGAAGAATAAGACTAGGGAGGACGAAAATGACCTAAATGTTCCTCCAATGAAACAAATGAACTTATTGGATGCACAAGATTGGCTAAAAACCCTAATTGGACAAGAATAAGCCTAGGGAGGACGAAAATGACCTAAATGTTCATCCAATGACACAAATGAACTTATTGGATGTAGAAGATTGGTTAAAAACCATAATTGGACAAGAATAAGCATAGGGAGGACGAAAATGACCTAAATGTTCATCCAATGACACAAATGAACTTATTGGATGCACAAGATTGGTTAAAAACCCTAATTGGACAAGAATAAGCCTAGGGAGGACAAAAATGACCTAAATGTTCATCTAATGACACAAATCAACTTATTGGATGCACATGATTGGTTAAAAACCCTAATTGGACAAGAATAAGCCTAGGGAGGACGAAAATGACCTAAATGTTCATCCAATGACACAAATCAACTTATTGGATGCACAAGATTGGTTAAAAACCCTAATTGGACAAGAATAAGCATAGGGAAGACGAAAATGACCTAAATGTTTGTCCAATGACACAAACACACCTATTGGATGCACAAGAATACATAAAACCCCTAATTGGACAAGAATAAGACTAGGGAGGACGAAAATGACCTAAATGTTCATCCAATGACACAAACACACATATTGGATGCACAAGATTGGTTAAAAACCCAAATTGGACAAGAATAAGCGTAGGGAGGACGAAAATGACCTAAATGTTCATCCAATGACACAAATCAACTTATTGGATGCACATGATTGGTTAAAACCCCAAATTGGACAAGAATAAGCCTAGGGAGGACGAAAATGACCTAATTGTTCATCCAATGACACAAATGAACTTATTGGAAGCACAAGATTGGTTAAAAACCCTAATTGGACAAGAATAAGCCTAGGGAGGACGAAAATGACCTAAATGTTCATCCAATGAAACAAATCAACTTATTGGATGCACATGATTGGTTAAAAACACTAATTGGACAAGAATAAGCCTAGGGAGGACGAAAATGACCTAAATGTTTGTCTAATGACACAAATGAACTTATTGGATGCACTAGATTGGTTAAAAACCCTAATTGGACAAGAATAAGCCTAGGGAGGACGAAAATGACCTAAATGTTCAACTAATGACACAAATTAACTTATTGGATGCACAAGGTTGGTTAAAAACCCTAATTGGACAAGAATAAGCCTAGGGAGGACGAAAATGACCTAAATGTTCATCCAATGACACAAACACACATATTGGATGCACAAGATTGCATAAAAACCCTAATTGGAGAAGAATAAGACTAGGGAGGACGAAAATGACCTAAATGTTCCTCCAATGAAACAAATGAACTTATTGGATGCACAAGATTGGCTAAAAACCCTAATTGGACAAGAATAAGCCTAGGGAGGACGAAAATGACCTAAATGTTCATCCAATGACACAAATGAACTTATTGGATGCAGAAGATTGGTTAAAAACCATAATTGGACAAGAATAAGCATATGGAGGACGAAAATGACCTAAATGTTCATCCAATGACACAAATGAACTTATTGGATGCACAAGATTGGTTAAAAACCCTAATTGGACAAGAATAAGCCTAGGGAGGACAAAAATGACCTAAATGTTCATCTAATGACACAAATCAACTTATTGGATGCACATGATTGGTTAAAAACCCTAATTGGACAAGAATAAGCCTAGGGAGGACGAAAATGACCTAAATGTTCATCCAATTACACAAATGAACTTATTGGATGCACAAGATTGGTTGAAAACCCTAATTGGACAAGAGTAAGCATAGGGAGGACGAAAATGACCTAAATGTTCCTCCAATGACACAAACACACCTATTGGATGCACAAGATTGCATAAAAACCCTAATTGGACAAGAATAAGACTAGGGAGGACGAAAATGACCTAAATGTTCATCCAATGACACAAACACACATATTGGATGCACAAGATTGGTTAAAAACCCAAATTGGACAAGAATAAGCCTAGGGAGGACGAAAATGACCTAAATGTTCATCCAATGACACAAATCAACTTATTGGATGCACATGATTGGTTAAAAACCCAAATTGGACAACAATAAGCCTAGGGAGGACGAAAATGACCTAAATGTTCATCCAATGACACAAATAAACTTATTGGAAGCACAAGATTGGTTAAAAACCCTAATTGGACAAGAATAAGCCTAGGGAGGACGAAAATGACCTAAATGTTCATCCAATGACACAAATGAACTTATTGGATGCACAAGATTGGTTAAAAACCCTAATTGGACAAGAATAGGCCTAGGGAGGACGAAAATGACCTAAATGTTCATCCAATGACACAAATGAACTTATTGGATGCACAAGATTGGTTAAAAACCCTAATTGGACAAGAATAAGCCTAGGGAGGACAAAAATGACCTAAATGTTCATCCAATGACACAAATGAACTTATTGGATGCACAAGATTGGTTAAAAACCCTAATTGGACAAGAATAAGCCTAGGGAGGACGAAAATGACCTAAATGTTCGTCCAATGACACAAATGAACTTATTGGATGCACAAGATTGGTTAAAAACCCTAATTGGACAAGAATAAGCCTAGGGAGGACGAAAATGACCTAAATGTTCATCCTATGACACAAATTAACTTATTGGATGCACAAGATTGGTTAAAAAGCTTAATTGTACAAGAATAAGCCTAGGGAGGACGAAAATGACCTAAATGTTCATCCAATGACACAAATGAACTTATTGGATGCACAAGATTGGTTAAAAACCCTAATTGGACAAGAATAAGCCTAGGGAGGACGAAAATGACCTAAATGTTCATCCAATGACACAAATGAACTTATTGGATGCACAAGATTGGTTAAAAACCCTAATTGGACAAGAATAAGCCTACGGAGGACGAAAATGACCTAAATGTTCATCCAATGACACAAATGAACTTATTGGATGCACAAGATTGGTTAAAAACCCTAATTTGACAAGAATAAGCCTAGGGAGGACGAAAATGACCTAAATGTTCATCCAATGACACAAATCAACTTATTGGATGCACATGATTGGTTAAAAACCCTAGTTGGACAAGAATAAGCCTAGGGAGGACGAAAATGACCTAAATGTTCATCCAATGACACAAATGAACTTATTGGATGCACAAGATTGGTTAAAAACCCTAATTGGACAAGAATAAGCCTAGGGAGGACGAAAATGACCTAAATGTTCATCCAATGACACAAATGAACTTATTGGATGTAGATGATTGGTTAAAAACCTTAATTGGACAAGAATAATCCTAGGGAGGACGAAAATGACCTAAATGTTCATCCAATGACACAAATGAACTTATTGGATGCACAAGATTGCTTAAGACCCTAATTGGACAAGAATAAGACTAGGGAGGACGAAAATGACCTAAATGTTAATCCAATGACACAAATGAACTTATTGGATGCACAAGATTGGTTAAAAACCCTAATTGGACAAGAATAAGCCTAGGGAGGACGAAAATGACCTAAATGTTCATCCAATGACACAAATGAACTTATTGGATGCACAAGATTGGTTAAAAACCCTAATTGGACAAGAATAAGCCTAGGGAGGACGAAAATGACCTAAATGTTAATCCAATGACACAAACACACCTATTGGATGCCCAAGATAGGTTAGAAACCCTAATTGGACAAGAATAAGCGTAGGGAGGACAAAAATGACCTAAATGTCCATCCAATGACACAAATGAACTTATTGGATGCACAAGATTGGTTAAAAACCCTAATTGGACAAGAATAAGCCTAGGGAGGACGAAAATGACCTAAATGTTCGTCCAATGCCACAAATGAACTTATTGGATGCACAAGATTGGTTAAAAACCCTAATTGGACAAGAATAAGCCTAGGGAGGACGAAAATGACCTAAATGTTAATCAAATGACACATATTGGATGCACAAGATTGGTTAAAAACCCTAATTGGACAAGAATAAGCCTAGGGAGGACGAAAATGACCTAAATGTTCATCCAATGACACAAATGAACTTATTGGATGCACAAGATTGGTTAAAAACCCTAATTGGACAAGAATAAGCCTAGGGAGGACGAAAATGACCTAAATGTTCTTCCAATGACACAAACACACCTACTGGATGCACTAGATTGCATAAAAACCCTAATTGGACAAGAATAAGACTAGGGAGGACAAAAATGAACTAAATGTTCGTCCAATGACACAAACACACCTATTGGATGCACAAGATTGCATAAAAACCCTAATTGGACAAGAATAAGCATAGGGAGGACAAAAATGACCTAAATGTTCGTCCAATGACACAAATGAACTTATTGGATGCACAAGATTGGTTAAAAACCCTAATTGGACAAGAATAAGCCTAGGGAGGACGAAAATGACCTAAATGTTCATCCAATGACACAAATGAACTTATTGGATGCACAAGATTGGTTAAAAACCCTAATTGGACAAGAATAAGCCTAGGGAGGACGAAAATGACCAAAATGTTCATCAAATGACACAAATGAACTTATTGGATGCACAAGATTGGTTAAAAACCCTAATTGGACAAGAATAAGCCTAGGGAGGACGAAAATGACCTAAATGTTCATCCAATGACACAAATGAACTTATTGGATGCACAAGATTGGTTAAAAACCCTAATTGGACAAGAATAAGCCTAGGGAGGACGTAAATGACATAAATGTTCATCCAATGACACAAATGAATTTATTGGATGCACAAGATTGGTTAAAAACCCTAATTGGACAAGAATAAGCATAGGGAGGACGAAAATGACCTAAATGTTCATCCAATGACACAAACACACATACTGGATGCACAAGATTGCTTAAAACCCTAATTGGACAAGAATAAGACTAGGGATGACGAAAATGACCTAAATGTTCCTCCAATGACACAAATGAACTTATTGGATGCACAAGATTGGTTAAAAACCCTAATTGGACAAGAATAAGCCTAGGGAGGACGAAAATGACCTAAATGTTCATCCAATGATACAAATGAACTTATTGGATGCACAAGATTGGTTAAAAACCCTAATTAGACAAGAATAAGCCTAGGGAGGACGAAAATGACCTAAATGTTCATCCAATGACACAAATGAACTTATTGGACGCACAAGATTGGTTAAAAACCCTAACTGGACAAGAATAAGCCTAGGGAGGACGAAAATGACCTAAATGTTCGTCCAATGACACAAACACACCTATTGGATGCACAAGATTGGTTAAAAACCCTAATTGGACAAGAATAAGCCTAGGGAGGACGAAAATGACCTAAATGTTCATCCAATGACACAAATGAACTTATTGGATGCACAAGATTGGTTAAAAACCCTAATTGGACAAGAATAAGCCTAGGGAGGACGAAAATGACCTAAATGTTCATCCAATGACACAAATGAACTTATTGGATGCACAAGATTGGTTAAAAACCCTAATTGGACAAGAATAGGCCTAGGGAGGACGAAAATGACCTAAATGTTCATCCAATGACACAAATGAACTTATTGGATGCACAAGATTGGTAAAAAACCCTAATTGGACAAGAATAAGCCTAGGGAGGACGAAAATGACCTAAATGTTCATCCAATGACACAATTGAACTTACTGGATGCACAAGATTGGTTAAAAACCCTAATTGGACAAGAATAAGCCTAGGGAGGACGAAAATGACCTAAATGTTCATCCAATGACACAAACACACCTATTGGATGCACAAGATTGGTTAGAAACCCTAATTGGACAAGAATAAGCTTAGGGAGGGCGAAAATGAACTAAATGTTCATCCAATGACACAAACACACCTATTGGATGCACAAGATTGTTTAGAAACCCTAATTGGACTAGAATAAGCCTAGGGAGGACGAAAATTACCTAAATGTTCATCCAATGACACAAATGGACATATTGGATGCACAAGATTGGTTAAAAACCCTAATTGGACAAGAATAAGCCTAGGGAGGACGAAAATGACCTAAATGTTCATCCAATGACACAAATGAACTTATTGGATGCACAAGATTGGTTAAAAACCCTAATTGGACAAGAATAAGCCTAGGGAGGACGAAAATGACCTAAATGTTCATCCAATGAAACAAATCAACTTATTGGATGCACATGATTGGTTAAAAACACTAATTGGACAAGAATAAGCCTAGGGAGGACGAAAATGACCTAAATGTTTGTCTAATGACACAAATGAACTTATTGGATGCACTAGATTGGTTAAAAACCCTAATTGGACAAGAATAAGCCTAGGGAGGACGAAAATGACCTAAATGTTCAACTAATGACACAAATTAACTTATTGGATGCACAAGGTTGGTTAAAAACCCTAATTGGACAAGAATAAGCCTAGGGAGGACGAAAATGACCTAAATGTTCATCCAATGACACAAACACACATATTGGATGCACAAGATTGCATAAAAACCCTAATTGGAGAAGAATAAGACTAGGGAGGACGAAAATGACCTAAATGTTCCTCCAATGAAACAAATGAACTTATTGGATGCACAAGATTGGCTAAAAACCCTAATTGGACAAGAATAAGCCTAGGGAGGACGAAAATGACCTAAATGTTCATCCAATGACACAAATGAACTTATTGGATGCAGAAGATTGGTTAAAAACCATAATTGGACAAGAATAAGCATATGGAGGACGAAAATGACCTAAATGTTCATCCAATGACACAAATGAACTTATTGGATGCACAAGATTGGTTAAAAACCCTAATTGGACAAGAATAAGCCTAGGGAGGACAAAAATGACCTAAATGTTCATCTAATGACACAAATCAACTTATTGGATGCACATGATTGGTTAAAAACCCTAATTGGACAAGAATAAGCCTAGGGAGGACGAAAATGACCTAAATGTTCATCCAATTACACAAATGAACTTATTGGATGCACAAGATTGGTTGAAAACCCTAATTGGACAAGAGTAAGCATAGGGAGGACGAAAATGACCTAAATGTTCCTCCAATGACACAAACACACCTATTGGATGCACAAGATTGCATAAAAACCCTAATTGGACAAGAATAAGACTAGGGAGGACGAAAATGACCTAAATGTTCATCCAATGACACAAACACACATATTGGATGCACAAGATTGGTTAAAAACCCAAATTGGACAAGAATAAGCCTAGGGAGGACGAAAATGACCTAAATGTTCATCCAATGACACAAATCAACTTATTGGATGCACATGATTGGTTAAAAACCCAAATTGGACAACAATAAGCCTAGGGAGGACGAAAATGACCTAAATGTTCATCCAATGACACAAATAAACTTATTGGAAGCACAAGATTGGTTAAAAACCCTAATTGGACAAGAATAAGCCTAGGGAGGACGAAAATGACCTAAATGTTCATCCAATGACACAAATGAACTTATTGGATGCACAAGATTGGTTAAAAACCCTAATTGGACAAGAATAAGACTAGGGAGTACGAAAATGACCTAAATGTTCATCCAATGACACAAATGAACTTATTGGATGCACAAGATTGGTTAAAAACCCTAATTGGACAAGAATAAGCCTAGGGAGGACGAAAATGACCTAAATGTTCGTCCAATGACACAAACACACCTATTGGATGCACAAGATTGCATAAAAACCATAATTCGACAAGAATAAGACTAGGGACGACGAAAATGACCTAAATGTTCATCCAATGACACAAATGAACTTATTGGATGCACAAGATTGGTTAAAAACCCTAATTGGACAAGAATAAGCATAGGGAGGACGAAAATGACCTAAATGTTCATCCAATGACACAAACACACATATTGGATGCACAAGATTGCTTAAAACCCTAATTGGAAAAGAATAAGACTAGGAATGACGAAAATGACCTAAATGTTCATCCAATGACACAAATGAACTTATTGGATGCACAAGATTGGATAAAAACCCTAATTGGACAAGAATAAGCCTAGGGAGGACGAAAATGACCTAAATGTTCGTCCAATGACACAAACACACCTATTGGATGCACAAGATTGCATAAAAACCCTAATTGGACAAGAATAAGACTAGGGAGGACGTAAATGACCTAAATGTTCCACCAAAGACACAAATGAACTTATTGGACGCACAAGGTTGGTTAAAAACCCTAATTGGACAAGAATAAGCCTAGGGAGGACGAAAATGACCTAAATGTTCATCCAATGACACAAATGAACTTATTGGATGCACAAGATTGGTTAAAAACCCTAATTGGACAAGAATAAGCCTAGGGAGGACAAAAATGACATAAATGTTCATCCAATGACACAAATGAACTTATTGGATGCACAAGATTGGTTAAAAACCCTAACTGGACAAGAATAAGCCTAGGGAGGACGAAAATGACCTAAATGTTCGTCCAATGACACAAACACACCTATTGGATGCACAAGATTGCATAAAAACCCTAATTCGACAAGAATAAGATTAGGGATGACGAAAATGACCTAAATGTTCCTCCAATGACACAAACACACCTATTGGATGCACAAGATTGCATAAAAACCCTAATTGGACAAGAATAAGACTAGGGAGGACGTAAATGACTTAAATGTTCCACCAATGACACAAATGAACTTATTGGATGCACAAGGTTGGTTAAAAACCCTAATTGGAAAAGAATAAGCCTAGGGAGGACGAAAATGACCTAAATGTTCGTCCAATAACACAAACACACCTATTGGATGCAAAGGATTGCATAAAAACCCTAATTGGAAAAGAATAAGCCTAGGGAGGCCGAAAATGACCTAACTGTTCGTCCAATGACACAAACACACCTATTGGATGCACAAGATTGCATAAAAACCCTAATTGGACAAGAACAAGCCTAGGGAGGACGAAAATGACTTAAATGTTCATCCAATGACACAAATGAACTTATTGGATGCACAAGATTGGTTAAAAACCCTAATTGGACAAGAATAAGCCTAGGGAGGACGTAAATGACCTAAATGTTTGCCCAATGACGCAAATGAACTTATTGGATGCACAAGATTGGTTAAAAACCCTAATTGGACAAGAATAAGCATAGGGAGGACGAAAATGACCTAAATGTTCATCCAATGACACAAACACACATATTGGATGCACAAGATTGCTTAAAACCCTAATTGTACAAGAATAAGACTAGGGAGGACGAAAATGACCTAAATGTTCATCCAATGACACAAATGAACTTATTGGATGCACAAGATTTGTTAAAAACCCTAATTGGACAAGAATAAGCATAGGGAGGACAAAAATTCCCTAAATGTTCATCCAATGACACAAACACACATATTGGATGCACAAGATTGGTTAAAAACCCTAATTGGACAAGAATAAGCCTAGGGATGACGAAAATGACCTAAATGTTCGTCCAATGACACAAATGAACTTATTGGATGCACAAGATTGGTTAAAAACACTAATTGGACAAGAATAAGCCTAGGGAGGACGTAAATGACCTAAATGTTCGTCCAATGACACAAACACACCTATTGGATGCACAAGATTGGTTAAAAACCCTAATTGGACATGAATAAGCATAGGGAGGACGAAAATGACCTAAATGTTCATCCAATGACACAAACACACATATTGGATGCACAAGATTGCTTAAAACCCTAATTGGACAAGAATAAGACTAGGGAGGACGAAAATGACCTAAATGTTCCTCCAATGACACAAACACACCTATTGGATGCACAAGATTGCATAAAAACCCTAATTCAACAAGAATAAGACTAGGGAGGACGAAAATGACCTAAATGTTCATCCAATGACACAAATGAACTTATTGGATGCACAAGATTGGTTAAAAACCCTAATTGGACAAGAATAAGCCTAGGGAGGACGAAAATGAGCTAAATGTTCATCCAATGACACAATTAAACTCATTGGATGCACATGATTGGTTAAAAACCCTAATTGGACAAGAATAAGCCTAGGGAGGACGAAAATGACCTAAATGTTCATCCAATGACACAAATGAACTTATTGGATGCACAAGATTGGTTAAAAACCCTAATTGGACAAGAATAAGCCTACGGAGGACGAAAATGATCTAAATGTTCATCCAATGACACAAATGAACTTATTGGATGCACAAGATTGGTTAAAAACCCTAATTGGACAAGAATAAGCATAGGGAGGACGAAAATGACCTAAATGTTCATCCAATGACACAAACACACATATTGGATGCACAAGATTGCTTAAAACCCTTATTGGACAAGAATAAGACTAGGGATGACGAAAATGACCTAAATGTTCATCCAATGACACAAATGAACTTATTGGATGCACAAGATTGGTTAAAAACCCTAATTGGACAAAAATAAGCCTAGGGAGGACGAAAATGACCTAAATGTTCGTCCAATGACACAAATGAACTTATTGGATGCACAAGATTGTTTAAAAACCCTAATTGGACAAGAATAAGCCTAGGGAGGACGAAAATGACCTAAATGTTCTTCCAATGACACAAATGAACTTATTGGATGCACAAGATTGGTTAAAAACCCTAATTGGACAAGAATAAGCATAGGGAGGACGAAAATGACCTAAATGTTCATCCAATGACACAAACACACATATTGGATGCACAAGATTGCTTAAAACCCTAATTGGACAAGAATAAGACTAGGGATGACGAAAATGACCTAAATGTTCATCCAATGACACAAATGAACTTATTGGATGCACAAGAATTGTTAAAAACCCTAATTGGACAAGAATAAGCCTAGGGAGGACGAAAATGACCTAAATGTTCGTCCAATGACACAAATGAACTTATTGGATGCACAAGATTGGTTAAAAACCCTAATTGGACAAGAATAAGCCTAGGGAGGACGAAAATGACCTAAATGTTAATCAAATGACACATATTGGATGCACAAGATTGGTTAAAAACCCTAATTGGACAAGAATAAGCCTAGGGAGGACGAAAATGACCTAAATGTTCATCCAATGACACAAATGAACTTATTGGATGCACAAGATTGGTTAAAAACCCTAATTGGACAAGAATAAGCCTAGGGAGGACGAAAATGACCTAAATGTTCGTCCAACGACACAAACACACCTATTGGATACACAAGATTGCATAAAAACCCTAATTGGACAAGAATAAGCCTAGGGAGGATGAAAATGACCTAAATGTTCATCCAATGACACAAATGAACTTATTGGATGCACAAGATTGGTTAAAAACCCTAATTGGACAAGAATAAGCCTGGGGAGGACGAAAATGACCTAAATGTTCATCCAATGACACAAACACACCTATTGGATGCCCAAGATTGGTTAAAAACCCTAATTGGACAAGAATAAGCATAGGGAGGACGAAAATGACCTAAATGTTCATCCAATGACACAAACAAACCTATTGGATGCACAAGATTGGTTAGAAACCCTAATTGGACAAGAATAAGCCTAGGGAGGACGAAAATGACCTAAATGTTCACCCAATGACACAAATGAACTTATTGGATGCACAAGATTGGTTAAAAACCATAATTGGACAAGAATAAGCCTAGGGAGGACGAAAATGACCTAAATGTTCATCCAATGACACAAATGAACTTATTGGATGCACAAGATTGGATAAAAACCCTAATTGGACAAGAATAAGCCTAGGGAGGACCAAAATGACCTAAATGTTCGTCCAATGACACAAACACACCTATTGGATGCACAAGATTGCATAAAAACCCTAATTGGACAAGAATAAAACTAGGGAGTACGAAAATGACCTAAATGTTCCTACAATGACACAAACACACCTATTGGAGGCATAAGATTGCATAAAAACCCTAATTGGACAAGAATAAGACTAGGGAGGACGAAAATGACCTAAATGTTCATCCAATGACACAAATGAACTTATTGGATGCACAAGATTGGTTAAAAACCCTAATTGGACAAGAATAAGCATAGGGAGGACGAAAATGACCTAAATGTTCATCCAATGACACAAACACACATATTGGATGCACAAGATTGCTTAAAACCCTAATTGGACAAGAATAAGACTAGGGAGGACGAAAATGACCTAAATGTTCGTCCAATGACACAAACACACCTATTGGATGCACAAGATTGGTTAAAAACCTTAATTGGACAAGAATAAGCCTAGGGAGGACAAAAATGACCTAAATGTTCATCCAATGACACAAATCAACTTATTAGATGCACATGGTTGGTTAAAAACCCTAATTGGACAAAAATAAGCCTAGGGAGGACGAAAATGACCTAAATGTACGTCCAATGACACAAACACACCTATTGGATGCACAAGATTGTATAAAAACCCTAATTGGACAAGAATAAGCCTATGGAGGACGAAAATGACATAAATGTTCATCCAATGACACAAACACACATATTGGATGCACAAGATTGGTTAAAAACCCTAATTGGACAAGAATAAGCCTATGGAGGACGAAAATGTCCTAAATCTTTGTCCAATGACACAAACACACCTATTGGATGCACAAGATTACATAAAAACCCTAATTGGACAATAATAAGACTAGGGAGGACGAAAATGACCTAAATGTTCATCCAATGACACAAATGAACGTATTGGATGCACAAGATTGGTTAAAAACCCTAATTGGACAACAATAAGCCTAGGGAGGACAAAAATGACCTAAATGTTCATCCAATGACACAAATCAACTTATTGGATGCACATGATTGGTTAAAAACCCTAATTGGACAAGAATAAGCCTAGGGAGGACGAAAATGACCTAAATGTTCATCCAATGACACAAACACACCTATTGGATGCACAAGATTGCATAAAAACCCTAATTGGACAAGAATAAGACTATGGAGGACGAAAATGACCAAAATGTTCATCCAATGACACAAATGAACTTATTGGCTGCACAAGATTGGTTAAAAACCCTAATTGGACAAGAATAAGCCTAGGGAGGACGAAAATGACCTAAATGTTCATCCAATGACACAAATCAACTTATTGGATGCACATGATTGGTTAAAAACCCTAATTGGACAAGAATAAGCCTAGGGAGGACGAAAATGACCTAAATGTTCATCCAATGACACAAATGAACTTATTGGATGCACGAGATTGGTTAAAAACCCAAATTGGACAAGAATAAGCATAGGGAGGGCGAAAATGACCTAAATGTTCATCCAATGACACAAATGAACGTATTGGATGCACAAGATTGGTTAAAAACCCTAATTGGACAAGAATAAGCCTAGGGAGGACGAAAATGACCTAAATGTTCATCCGATGACACAAATCAACTTATTGGATGCACATGATTGGTTAAAAACCCTAATTGGACAAGAATAAGCCTAGGGAGGACGAAAATGACCTAAATGTTCATCCAATGACACAAATCAACTTATTGGATGCACATGATTGGTTAAAAACCCTAATTGGACAAGAATAAGCCTAGGGAGGACGAAAATGACCTAAATGTTCATCCCATGACACAAATCAACTTATTGGATGCACATGATTGGTTAAAAACCCTAATTGGACAAGAACAAGCATAAGGAGGACGAAAATGACCTAAATGTTCATCCAATGACACAAACACATATATTGGATGCCCAAGATTGCTTAAAACCCTAATTGGACAAGAATATGACTATGGAGGACGAAAATGACCTAAATGTTCATCCAATGACACAAATGAACTCATTCGATGCACAAGATTGGCTAAAAACCCTAATTGGACAAGAATAAGCCTAGGGAGGACGAAAATGACCTAAATGTTCATCCAATGACACAAATGAACTTATTGGATGCACAAGATTGCTTAAAAACCCTAATTGGACAAGAATAAGCCTAGGGAGGACGAAAATGAGCTAAATGTTCATCCAATGACACAAATACACCTATTGGATGCACAAGATTGGTTAGAAACCCTAATTGGACAAGAATAAGCCTAGGGAGGACGAAAATGACCTAAATGTTCATCCAATGACACAAATGAACTTATTGGATGCACAAGATTGGTTAAAAACCCTAATTGGACAAGAATAAGCCTAGGGAGGACGAAAATGACCTAAATGTTCATCCAATGACACAAATGAACTTATTGGATGCACAAGATTGGTTAAAAACCCTAATTGGACAAGAATAAGCCTAGGGAGGACGAAAATGACCTAAATGTTCATCCAATGACACAAATGAACTTATTGGATGCACAAGATTGGTTAAAAACCCTAATTGGACAAGAATAAGCCTAGGGACGACGAAAATGTCCTAAATGTTCGTCCAATGACACAAACACACCTATTGGATGCAAAAGATTGCATAAAAACGCTAATTGGACAAGAATAAGACTAGGGAGGACGAAAATGACTTAAATGTTCCTCCAATGACACAAACACCTATTGGATGCACAAGATTGGTTAAAAATCCTAATTGGACAAGAATAAGCCTAGGGAGGACGAAAGTGTCATAAATGTTCCTCCAATGACACAAATGAACTTATTGGTTGCACAAGATTGTCTAAAACCCCTAATTGGACAAGAATAAGCCTAGGGAGGACGAAAATGACCTAAATGTTCATCCAATGAGACATATGAACTAATTGGTTGCACAAGATTGGCTAAAACCCCTAATTGGACAAGAATAAGCCTAGGGAGGACGAAAATGACCTAAATGTTCATCCGATGACACAAATGAACTTATTGGATGCACAAGATTGGTTAAAAACCCTAATTGTACAAGAATAAGCCTAGGGAGGACGAAAATGACCTAAATGTTCATCCAATGACACAAATGAACTTATTGGATGCACAAGATTGGTTAAAAACCCTAATTGGACAAGAATAAGCCTAGGGAGGACGAAAATGACCTAAATGTTCATCCAATGACACAAACACACCTATTGGATGCACAAGATTGCATAAAAACCCTAATTGGACAAGAATAAACCTAGGGAAGACGAAAATGACCTAAATGTTCATCCAATGACACAAATGAACTTATTGGATGCACAAGATTGGTTAAAAACCCTAATTGGACAAGAATAAGCCTAGGGAGGACGAAAATGACCTAAATGTTTCTCCAATGACACAAAGGAACTTATTGGATGGACAAGATTGGCTAAAAACCCTAATTGGACAAGAATAAGCCTAGGGAGGACGAAAATGACCTAAATCTTCATCCAATGACACAAATGAACTTATTGGATGCACAAGATTGGTTAAAATTCCTAATTGGACAAGAATTAGCTTAGGGAGGACGAAAATGACCTAAATGTTCATCCAATGACACAAATAAACTTATTGGATGCACATGATTGGTTAAAAACCCTAATTGGACAAGAATAAGCCTAGGGAGGACGAAAATGACCTAAATGTTCATCCAATGACACAAACACACCTATTGGATGCACAAGATTGCATAAAAACCCTAATTGGACAAGAATAAGACTAGGGAGGACAAAAATGACCTAAATCTTTATCCAATGACACAAACACACCTATTGGATGCACAAGATTGGTTAAAAACCCTAATTGGACAAGAATAAGCCTAGGGAGGACGAAAATGACCTAAATGTTCATGCAATGACACAAAGCAACTTATTGGATGCACATGATTGGTTAAAAACCCTAATTGGACAAGAATAAGCCTAGGGAGGACGAAAATGACCTAAATGTTCATCCAATGACACAAATGAACTTATTGGATGCACAAGATTGGTTAAAAACCCTAATTGGACAAGAATAAGCCTAGGGAGGACGAAAATGACCTAAATGTTCATCCAATGACACAAACACAACTATTGGATGCACTAGATTGGTTAGGAACCCTAATTGGACAAGAATAAGCCTACGGATGACGAAAATGACCTAAATGTTAATCCAATGACACAAATGAACTTATTGGATGCACATGATTGGTTAAAAACCCTAATTGGACAAGAATAAGCCTAGGGAGGACGAAAATGACCTAAATGTTCATCCAATGACACAAATGAACTTATTGGATGCACAAGATTGGTTAAAAACCCTAATTGGACAAGAATAAGCATAGGGAGGACGAAAATGACCTAAATGTTTGTCCAATGACACAAACACACCTATTGGATGCACAAGAATACATAAAAACCCTAATTGGACAAGAATAAGACTAGGGAGGACGAAAATGACCTAAATGTTTATCCAATGACACAAACACACATATTGGATGCACAAGATTGGTTAAAAACCCAAATTGGACAAGAATAAGCGTAGGGAGGACGAAAATGACCTAAATGTTCATCCAATGACACAAATCAACTTATTGGATGCACATGATTGGTTAAAACCCCAAATTGGACAAGAATAAGCCTAGGGAGGACGAAAATGACCTAATTGTTCATCCAATGACACAAATGAACTTATTGGAAGCACAAGATTGGTTAAAAACCCTAATTGGACAAGAATAAGCCTAGGGAGGACGAAAATGACCTAAATGTTCATCCAATGAAACAAATCAACTTATTGGATGCACATGATTGGTTAAAAACACTAATTGGACAAGAATAAGCCTAGGGAGGACGAAAATGACCTAAATGTTTGTCTAATGACACAAATGAACTTATTGGATGCACTAGATTGGTTAAAAACCCTAATTGGACAAGAATAAGCCTAGGGAGGACGAAAATGACCTAAATGTTCAACTAATGACACAAATTAACTTATTGGATGCACAAGGTTGGTTAAAAACCCTAATTGGACAAGAATAAGCCTAGGGAGGACGAAAATGACCTAAATGTTCATCCAATGACACAAACACACATATTGGATGCACAAGATTGCATAAAAACCCTAATTGGAGAAGAATAAGACTAGGGAGGACGAAAATGACCTAAATGTTCCTCCAATGAAACAAATGAACTTATTGGATGCACAAGATTGGCTAAAAACCCTAATTGGACAAGAATAAGCCTAGGGAGGACGAAAATGACCTAAATGTTCATCCAATGACACAAATGAACTTATTGGATGCACAAGATTGGTTGAAAACCCTAATTGGACAAGAATAAGCCGAGGGAGGACGAAAATGACCTAAATGTTCATCCAATGACACAAATGAACTTATTGGATGCACAAGATTGGTTAAAAACCCTAATTGGACAAGAATAAGCCTAGGGAGGACGAAAATGACCTAAATGTTCATCCAATGACACAAACACACCTACTGGATGCACAAGATTGGTTAAAAACCCTAATTGGACAAGAATAAGCCTAGGGAGGACGAATATGACCTAAATGTTCGTCCAATGACACAAACACACCTATTGGATGCACAAGATTGCATAAAAACCCTAATTGGACAAGAATAAGACTAGGGAGGACGAAAATGACCTAAATGTTCATCCAATGACACAAATGAACTTATTGGATGCACAAGATTGGTTAAAAACGCTAATTGGACAAGAATAAGCCTAAGGAGGACGAAAATGACCTAAATGTTCATCCAATGACACAAATGAACTTATTGGATGCACAAGATTGGTTAAAAACCCTAATTGGACAAGAATAAGCCTAGGGAGGACGAAAATGACCTAAATGTTCATCGAATGACACAAATGAACTTATTGGATGCACAAGATTGGTTAAAAACACTAATTGGACAAGAATAAGCCTAGGGAGAACGAAAATGACCTAAATGTTCATCCAATGACACAAATGAACTTATTGGATGCACAAGATTGGTTAAAAACCCTAATTGGACAAGAATAAGCCTAGGGAGGACAAAAATGACCTAAATGTTCATCCAATGACACAAATCAACTTATTGGATGCACATGATTGGTTAAAAACCCTAATTGGACAAGAATAAGCCTAGGGAGGACGAAAATGACCTAAATGTTCATCCAATGACACAAATGAATTTATTGGATGCACAAGATTGGTTAAAAACCCTAATTGGACAAGAATAAGCATAGGGAGGACGAAAATGACCTAAAAGTTCATCCAATGACACAAACCCACATATTGGATGAACAAGATTGCTTAAAATCCTAATTGGACAAGAATAAGACTAGGGAGGACGAAAATGACCTAAATGTTCCTCCAATGACACAAATGAATTTATTGGATGCACAAGATTGGTTAAAAACCCTAATTGGACAAGAATAAGCCTAGGGAGGACGAAAATGACCTAAATGTTCGTCCAATGACACAAACACACCTATTGGATGCACAAGATTGCATAAAAACCCTAATTGGACAAGAATAAGCACAAGGAGGACAAAAATGACCTAAATGTTCATCCAATGACACAAATGAACTTATTGGATGCACAAGATTGGTTAAAAACCCTAATTGGACAAGAATAAGCATAGGGAGGACGAAAATGACCTAAATGTTCATCCAATGACACAAACACACATATTGGATGCACAAGATTGCTTAAAACCCTAATTGGACAAGAATAAGACTTGGGAGGACGAAAATGACCTAAATGTTCATCCAATGACACAAATGAACGTATTGGATGCACAAGATTGGTTAAAAACCCTAATTGGACAAGAATAAGCCTAGGGAGGACAAAAATGACCTAAATGTTCATCCAATGACACAAATCAACTTATTAGATGCACATGATTGGTTAAAGACCCTAATTGGACAAGAATAAGCCCAGGGAGGACGAAAATGACCTAAATGTTCGTCCAATGACACAAACACACCTATTGGATGCACAAGATTGCATAAAAACCCTAATTGGACAAGAATAAGACTATGGAGGACGAAACTGACCTAAATGTTCATCCAATGACACAAATGAACGTATTGGATGCACAAGATTGGTTAAAAACCCTAATTGGACAAGAATAAGCCTAGGGAGGACCAAAATGACCTAAATGTTCAACTAATGACACAAATTAACTTATTGGATGCACAAGGTTGGTTAAAAACCCTAATTGGACAAGAATAAGCCTAGGGAGGACGAAAATGACCTAAATGTTCATCCAATGACACAAACACACATATTGGATGCACAAGATTGCATAAAAACCCTCATTGGAGAAGAATAAGACTAGGGAGGACGAAAATGACCTAAATGTTCCTCCAATGACACAAATGAATTTAATGGATGCACAAGATTGGCTAAAAACCCTAATTGGACAAGAATAAGCCTAGGGAGGACGAAAATGACCTAAATGTTCATCCAATGACACAAATGAACTTATTGGATGCAGAAGATTGGTTAAAAACCATAATTGGACAAGAATAAGCCTAGGGAGGACGAAAATGACCTAAATGTTCATCCAATGACACAAATGAACTTATTGGATGCAGAAGATTGGTTAAAAACCATAATTGGACAAGAATAAGCTTAGGGAGGACGAAAATGACCTAAATGTTCTTCCAATGACACAAATGAACTTATTGGATGCACAAGATTGGTTAAAAACCCTAATTGGACAAGAATAAGCCTAGGGAGGACAAAAATGACCTAAATGTTCATCTAATGACACAAATCAACTTATTGGATGCACATGATTGGTTAAAAACCCTAATTGGACAAGAATAAGCCTATGGAGGACGAAAATGACCTAAATGTTCATCCAATGACACAAATGAACTTATTGGATGCACAAGATTGGTTAAAAACCCTAATTGGACAAGAATAAGCATAGGGAGGACGAAAATGACCTAAATGTTCATCCAATGACACAAACACACATATTGGATGCACAAGATTGCTTAAAACCCTAATTGGACAAGAATAAGACTAGGGATGACGAAAATGACCTAAATGTTCATCCAATGACACAAATGAACTTATTGGATGCACAAGAGTTGTTAAAAACCCTAATTGGACAAGAATAAGCCTAGGGAGGACCAAAATGACCTAAATGTTCGTCCAATGACACAAACAAACCTATTGGATGCACAAGATTGCATAAAAACCCTAATTGGACAAGAATAAAACTAGGGAGGACGAAAATGACCTAAACGTTCCTACAATAACACAAACACACCTATTGGAGGCATAAGATTGCATAAAAACCCTAATTGGACAAGAATAAGACTAGGGAGGACGAAAATGACCTAAATGTTCATCCAATGACACAAATGAACTTATTGGATGCACAAGATTGGTTAAAAACCCTAATTGGACAAGAATAAGCCTAGGGAGGACGAAAATGACCTAAATGTTCATCCAATGACACAAATGAACTTATTGGATGCACAAGATTGCTTAAAAACCCTAATTGGACAAGAATAAGCCTAGGGAGGACGAAAATGACCTAAATGTCCATCCAGTGACACAAATACACCTATTGGATGCACAAGATTCGTTAGAAACCCTAATTGGACAAGAATAAGCCTAGGGAGGACGAAACTGACCTAAATGTTCATCCAATGACACAAACACACCTATTGGATGCACAAGATTGGTTAAAAACGCTAATTGGACAAGAATAAACCTAGGGAGGACGAAAATGACCTAAATGTTCATCCAATGACACAAATGAACTTATTGGATGCACAAGATTGGTTAAAAACCCTAATTGGACAAGAATAAGCCTAGGGAGGACGAAAATGACCTAAATGTTCATCCAATGACACAAATGAACTTATTGGATGCACAAGATTGGTTAAAAACCCTAATTGGACAAGAATAAGCCTAGGGAGGACGAAAATGACCTAAATGTTCATCCAATGACACAAATGAACTTATTGGATGCACAAGATTGGTTAAAAACCATAATTGGACAAAAATAAGCCTAGGGAGGACGAAAAGGACCTAAATGTTCGTCCAATGACACAAACACACCTATTGGATGCACAAGATTGCATAAAATCCCTAATTGAACAAGAATAAGACTAGGGGGGGACGTAAATGACCTAAATGTTCCACCAATGACACAAATGAACTTATTGGATGCCCAAGGTTGGTTAAAAACCCTAATTGGACAAGAATAAGCCTAGGGAGGACGAAAATGACCTAAATGTTCAACCAATGACACAAATGAACTTATTGGATGCACAAGGTTGGTTAAAAACCCTAATTGGACAAGAACAAGCCTAGGGAGGACGAAAATGACCTAAATGTTCCTCCAATGACACAAACACGCCTATTGGATGCACAAGATTGCATAAAAACCCTAATTGGACAAGAATAAGACTAAGGAGGACGAAAATGACCTAAATGTTCATCCAATGACACAAATGAAGTTATTGGATGCACAAGATTGGTTAAAAATCCAAAATGGACAAGAGTAAGCCTAGGGAGGACGAAAATGACCTAAATGTTCATCCAATGACACAAATGATCTTATTGGATGCACAAGATTGGTTGAAAACCCTAATTGGACAAGAATAAGCCTAGGGAGGACGAAAATGACCTAAATGTTCATCCAATGACACAAATGAACTTATTGGATGCACAAGATTGGTTAAAAACCCTAATTGGACAAGAATAAGCCTAGGGAGGACGAAAATGACCTAAATGTTCATCCAATGACACAAATGAACTTATTGGATGCACAAGATTGGTTAAAAACCCTAATTGGACAAGAATAAGCCTAAGGAGGACGAAAATGACCAAAATGTTCATCCAATGACACAAATGAACTTATTGGATGCACAAGATGTTAGACATATGTTCGTTTTTGATGTTATTGACAAGCATCCAATTTGAAATACATCTAACATTGTCAACTGAGAAAAATTTCAGGAACAACAAATTCAATCCTACATACTCGAAACAATTGCTTGGAACTCAAGGAATCAACAAAATCTTGAAGATCCATGAGCACATCGATTAGCACAATCGATTCCATAACAGGGTTGAATAAGTTTACAAAGTTTGGTGTTACCCAATCGAGTAGCACAATCGATTTGTACATCCTTAAAGAAAACAAAAGGGCTATCAATCGATTCTCCAAATCGATTGGTACACATATTGGAAAATAAATTGTACAAGTCAGAGAGCCAGTTTGCCACAAATCGATTAGGCACATCGATTGAGTGAATCACCAAGACTAAACTGATTGTTTAAATCGATTGGACAAATCGATTGACATGATTACTGAATTTAAAATGTGCAAGTCAGTAGCACGTTTTGCAGGCAATCGATTTGGCAAATCGATTGGAATAATCACTTCTTTAATTTTGTTTTGTCTACATCGATTGAAACAATCGATTGTTAATGTCCCAGAGCCAAACCTGTTTACTAAATCGATTAGGCCAATCGATTCACTAAAACAAGTTTCAAAATAACTCAGGTCTGGAACATACACAATCGATTACTACAATCTGTTTATATACATCTGTGTAATAAAAGTTGGTATCAATCGACTTGGTAAATCGATTGAATAACCCAACTGATGAAAAGTACTTCAGACTTAAGATCCACAATCGATTGGCACAATCGATTGACATAAAAGTTTTATAAACAGAGATGACTGAATGGTAAAATCGATTAAGCACATCGATGGTTTTGATCTCGTTGTTTGAACAAAACACATCAAGTCGATTCTGCAAATCGATTTAATCATATACTGTCATCAAAGTTTGAAGAACTACTTAAAATAATCGATTGAGCAAATCGATTAGTATGTACAGTTTCAAGATTCAAGAAAAACAAGACTCGCGAAATCGATTGAGGAAATCGATTAACCAGCACTATGACTTTAATGAATCGATTGGATAAATCGATTCATATGTTGTTTTTCCTGAAACTATATAAACTGTTTTTCTGTATCTTCTCAATATACACAACAACATACACATAACTTTCTGATATCTTTGTTTCTCACTGTGAAATAACTTTGAACATTACTTTTTCAGTTATGAAGATTCATCTTTCATGATCCACAAGAACTGAGAAAGATTGCTGGAGAAACAACTTTAGAGAAGAAAACTGTTGAAGAAATTTCTATGTAATTTCTGATTAGATACATCTGTAAACAAATTCTTAAAACAAATAACATTGAGAAATCCAGTCTTAACTGGTAGTTATCTTCTGTGATTGAGAGGTCTCATCAAGAAGAAACTTGATTGTAATCTTGGAAGAGTTTATGGGAGATAAACTCTGGGATTCAGGGAGATAAGAATAGAATAAGAAGAATCGTTTTAGATTGATAGGCGAGGAGCTAGAACATCTGTAAACGGATTCTGAGATATTCTATTGGAAAGGCCAAGATTGGATTTGATCTTGGGACTGGATGTAGGTCGTTCAACAACGGCTGAACCAGTATAAATCACTGCGTACAATCTTTCTTACCCTTATCTCTTTTTAATTTCTGCAGTGTGTATTTGTCTGATATTGATTGAATGCTTGAATATCTTTCTGCATACTTTGATACTACATGAAAGACTGTTTCCAGCATGATTGTAAGTGAATCAATATCTTGAACAATAAACGTAACTGGTGCATCTCTCAATATATTCTTTGATCCATATACTTTGTGCATTCATTTGTATTGTAGTTTTGGGACCTTATTCTGATGCTGTGTTTAATAAATGTACGATTTGTTAAACTGCTGCGCATATCTCTAAAAATAGGTAATCTTCCGCATAATTTTCATTTAACAGAGGTTACTGGTACCAACACGGATATGACCTAAATGTTAATCCAATGACACAACTGAACTTATAGGATGCACAAGATTGGTTAAAAACCCTAATTGGACAAGAATAAGCCTAGGGAGTACGAAAATGACTTAATTGATCATCCAATGACACAAACACACCTATTGGATGCACAAGATTGGTTAAAAACCCTAATTGGACAAGAATATGCCTAGGGAGGACGAAAATGACCTAATTGATCATCCAATGACACAAACACACCTATTGGATGCACAAGATTGGTTAAAAACCCTAATTGGACAAGAATATGCCTAGGGAGGACGAAAATGACCTAATTGATCATCCAATGACACAAACACACCTATTGGATGCACAAGATTGGTTAAAAACCATAATTGTACAAGAATAAGCCTAGGGAGGACGAAAATGACCTAATTGATCATCCAATGACACAAACACACCTATTGGATGCACAAGATTGGTTAAAAACCCTAATTGGACAAGAATATGCCTAGGGAGGACGAAAATGACCTAAATATTAATTCAATGACACAAACAAAGTTATTGGATGAACAAGATTGGTTAATAACCCTAATTGGACAAGAATAAGCCTAGGGAGGACGAAAATGACCTAATTGATCATCCAATGACACAAGCACACCTATTGGATGCACAAGATTGGTTAAAAACCCTAATTGGACAAGAATATGCCTAGGGAGGATGAAAATGACCTAAATATTAATTCAATGACACAAACACACCTATTGGATGCACAAGATTGGTTAAAAACCCTAATTGGACAAGAATATGCCTAAAGAGGACGAATATGACCTAAATGTTAATCCAATAACACAAATGAACTTATTGGATGCACAAGATTGGTTAAAAACCCTAATTGGACAAGAATATGCCTAGGGAGGACTGATATGACCTAAATGTTAATCCAATGACACAAATGAACTTATTGGATGCACAAGATTGGTTAAAAACCCTAATTGGACAAGAATAAGCCTAGGGAGGACGAAAATGACCTAAATGTTCATCCAATGACACAAACTCACCTATTGGATGCACAAGATTGGTTAGAAACCCTAATTGGATAAGAATAAACCTTGGGAGGACGAAAATGACCTAAATGTTCATCCAATGACACAAATGAACTTATTGGATGCACAAGATTGGTTAAAAACCCTAATTGGACAAGAATAAGCCTAGGGAGGACGAAAATGACCTAAATGTTCATCCAATGACACAAACACACCTATTGGATGCACAAGATTGGTTAGAAACCCTAATTGTACAAGAATATGCCTTGGGAGGACGAAAATGACCTAAATGTTCATCCAATGACACAAATGAACTTATTGGATGCACAAGATTGGTTAAAAACCCTAATTGGACAAGAATAAGCCTAGGGAGGACGAAAATGACCTAAATGTTCATCCAATGACACAAACACACCTATTGGATGCACAAGATTGGATAAAATCCCTAATTGGACAAGAATAAGCCTAGGGAGGACGAAAATGACCTAAATGTTCATCCAATGACACAAATGAACTTATTGGATGCACAAGATTGGTTAAAAACCCTAATTGGACAAGAATAAGCCTAGGGAGGACGAAAATGACCTAAATGTTCATCCATTGACACAAATACACCTATTGGATGCACAAGATTGGTTAAAAACCCTAATTGGACAAGAATAAGCCTGGGGTGGACGAAAATGACCTAAATGTTTATCCAATGACACAAATGAACTTATTGGATGCACAAGATTGGTTAAAAACCCTAATTGGACAAGAATAAGCCTAGGGAGGACGAAAATGACCTAAATGTTCATCCAACGACACAAACACACGTATAGGATGCACAAGATTGGTTAAAAACCCTAATTGGACAAGAATAAGCCTAGGGAGGACGAAAACGAACTAAATGTTCATCCAATGACACAAATGAACTTATTGGATGCACAAGATTGCTTAAAAACCCTAATTGGACAAGAATAAGCCTAGGGAGGACGAAAATGACCTAAATGTTCATCCAATGACACAAACACACATATTGGATGCACAAGATTGCATAAAAACCCTAATTGGACAAGAATAAGCCTAGGGAGGACGAAAATGACCTAAATGTTCAACCAATGACACAAATGAACTTATTGGATGCACAAGGTTGGTTAAAAACCCTAATTGGACAAGAATAAGCCTAGGGAGGACCAAAATGACCTAAATGTTCAACTAATAACACAAATTAACTTATTGGATGCACAAGGTTGGTTAAAAACCCTAATTGGACAAGAATAAGCCAAGGGAGGACGAAAATGACCTAAATGTTCATCAAATGACACAAACACACATATTGGATGCACAAGATTGCATAAAAACCCTAATTGGAGAAGAATAAGACTAGGGAGGACGAAAATGACCTAAATGTTCCTCCAATGGCACAAATGAACTTATTGGATGCACAAGATTGGCTAAAAACCCTAATTGGACAAGAATAAGCCTAGGGAGGATGAAAATGACCTAAATGTTCATCCAATGACACAAATGAACTTATTGGATGCAGAAGATTGGTTAAAAACCATAATTGGACAAGAATAAGCCTAGGGAGGACGAAAATGACCTAAATGTTCATCCAATGACACAAATGAACTTATTGGATGCACAAGATTGGTTAAAAACCCTAATTGGACAAGAATAAGCCTAGGGAGGACGAAAATGACCTAAATGTTCATCCAATGACATAAATGAACATATTGGATGCACAAGATTGGTTAAAAACCCTAATTGGACAAGAATAAGCCTATGGAGGACGAAAATGACCTAAATGTTCATCCAATGACACAAATGAACTTATTGGATGCACAAGATTGCTTAAAAACCCTAATTGGACAAGAATAAGCCTAGGGAGGACGAAAATGACCTAAATGTTCATCCAATGACACAAATACACCTATTGGATGCACAAGATTGGTTAAAAACCCTAATAGGACAAGAATAAGCCTAGGGAGGACGAAAATGACCTAAATGTTCATCCAATGACACAAATGAACTTATTGGATGCACAAGATTGCTTAAAAACCCTAATTGGACAAGAATAAGCCTAGGGAGGACGAAAATGACCTAAATGTTCATCCAATGACACAAATACACCTATTGGAAGCACAAGATTGGTTATAAACCCTAATTGGACAAGAATAAGCCTAGGGAGGACGAAAATGACCTAAATGTTCATCCAATGACACAAATGAACTTATTGGATGCACAAGATTGGTTAAAAACCCTAATTGGACAAGAATAAGCCTAGGGAGGACGAAAATGACCTAAATGTTCATCCAACGACACAAATGAACTTATTGGATGCACAAGATTGCTTAAAACCCTAATTGGACAAGAATAAGACTAGGGAGGACGAAAATGACCTAAATGTTCATCCAATGACACAAACACACCTATTGGATGCACAAGATTGGTTAGAAACCCTAATTGAAAAAGAATAAGCCTAGGGAGGACGAAAATGACCTAAATGTTCATCCAATGACATAAATGAACTTATTAGATGCACAAGATTGGTTAGAAACCGTAATTGGACAAGAATAAGCCTAGGGAGGACGAAAATGACCTAAATGTTCATCCAATGACACAAATGAACTTATTGGATGCACAAGATTGCTTAAAAACCCTAATTGGACAAGAATAAGCCTAGGGAGGAAGAAAATGACCTAAATGTTCATCCAATGACACAAATGAACTTATTGGATGCACAAGATTGCTTAAAACCCTAATTGGACAAGAATAAGACTAGGTAGGACGAAAATGACCTAAATGTTCATCCAATGACACAAATACACCTATTGGATGCAAAAGATTGGTTAGAAACCCTAATTGGACAAGAATAAGCCTATGGAGGACGAAAATGACCTAAATGTTCATCCAATGACACAAATGAACTTATTGGATGCACAAGATTGGTTAAAAACCCTAATTGGACAAGAATAAGCCTAGGGAGGACGAAAATGACCTAAATGTTCATCCAATGACACAAATGAACTTATTGGATGCACAAGATTGCTTAAAAACCCTAATTGGACAAGAATAAGCCTAGGGAGGACGAAAATGACCTAAATGTTCATCCAATGACACAAACGCACCTATTGGATGCACAAGATTGGTTAGAAACCCTAATTGAACAAGAATAAGCCTAGGGAGGACGAAAATGACCTAAATGTTCATCCAATGACACAAATGAACTTATTGGATGCACAAGATTGCTTAAAACCCTAATTGGATAAGAATAAGCCTTGGGAGGACGAAAATGACCTAAATGTTCATCGAATGACACAAACACACCTATTGGATGCACAAGATTGGCATAAAACCCTAATTGGACAAGAATAAGACTAGGGAGGACGAAAATGACCTAAATGTTCATCCAATGACACAAACACACCTATTGGATGCACAAGATTGGTTAAAAACCCTAATTGGACAAGAATAAGCCTAGGGAGGACGAAAATGACCTAAATGTTCATCCAATGACACAAATGAACTTATTGGATGCACAAGATTGCTTAAAAACCCTAATTGGACAAGAATAAGCCTAGGGAGGACGAAAATGACCTAAATGTTTATCCAATGAAACAAATACACCTATTGGATGCAAAAGATTGGTTAGAAACCCTAATTCCACAAGAATAAGCCTAGGGAGGACGAAAATGACCTAAATGTTCATCCAATGACACAAACACACCTATTGGATGCACAAGATTGGTTAAAAACCCTAATTGGACAAGAATAAGCCTAGGGAGGACGAAAATGACCTAAATGTTCATCCAATGACACAAATCAACGTATTGGATGCACAAGATTGGTTAAAAACCCTAATTGGACAAGAATAAGCCTAGGGAGGACGAAAATGACCTAAATGTTCATCCAATGACACAAATCAACTTATTGGATGCACATGATTGGTTAAAAACCCTAATTGGACAAGAATAAGCCTAGGGAGGACGAAAATGACCTAAATGTTCATCCAATGACACAAATGAACTTATTGGATGCACAAGATTGGTTAAAAACCCAAATTGGACAAGAATAAGCATAGGGAGGACGAAAATGACCTAAATGTTCATCCAATGACACAAACACACATATTGGATTCACAAGATTGCTTAAAACCCTAATTGGACAAGAATAAAACTAGGGAGGACAAAAATGACCTAAATGTTCATCCAATGACACAAATGAACGTATTGGATGCACAAGATTGGTTAAAAACCCTAATTGGACAAGAATAAGCCTAGGGAGGACGAAAATGACCTAAATGTTCATCCAATGACACAAATCAACTTATTAGATGCACATGATTGGTTAAAAACCCTAATTGGACAAGAATAAGCCTAGGGAGGACGAAAATGACCTAAATGTTCGTCCAATGACACAAACACACCTATTGGATGCACAAGATTAAGACTATGGAGGACGAAAATGACCTAAATGTTCATCCAATGACACAAATGAACGTCTTGGATGCACAAGATTGGTTAAAAACCCTAATTGGACAAGAATAAGCCTAGGGAGGACAAAAATGACCTAAATGTTCATCCAATGACACAAATCAACTTATTGGATGCACATGATTGGTTAAAAACCCTAATTGGACAAGAATAAGCCTAGGGAGGACGAAAATGACCTAAATGTTCATCCAATGACACAAATGAACTTATTGGATGCACAAGATTGGTTAAAAACCCTAATTGGACAAGAATAAGCATAGGGAGGACGAAAATGACCTAAAAGTTCATCCAATGACACAAATGAACTTATTGGATGCAGAAGATTGGTTAAAAACCATAATTGGACAAGAATAAGCCTAGGGAGGACGAAAATGACCTAAATGTTTTTCCAATGACACAAATGAACTTATTGGATGCACAAGATTGGTTAAAAACCCTAATTGGACAAGAATAAGCCTAGGGAGGACGAAAATGACCTAAATGTTCATCCAATGACACAAATGAACTTATTGGATGCACAAGATTGGTTAAAAACCCAAATTGGACAAGAATAAGCCTAGGGAGGGCGAAAATGACCTAAATGTTCGTCCAATGACAGAAACACACCTATTGGATGCACAAGATTGCATAAAAATCCTAATAGGACAAGAATAAGACTAGGGAGGACGAAAATGACCTAAATGTTCATCCAATGACACAAACACACATATTGGATGCACAAGATTGCTTGAAATGCTAATTGGACAAGAATAAGACTAGGGAGGACGAAAATGACCTAAATGTGCATCCAATGACACAAATGAACTTATTGGATGCACAAGATTGGTTAAAAACCCTAATTGGACAAGAATAAGCCTAGGGAGGACGAAAATGACCTAAATGTTCATCCAATGACACAAATGAACTTATTGGATGCACAAGATTGCTTAAAAACCCTAATTGGACAAGAATAAGCCTAGGGAGGACGAAAATGACCTAAATGTTCATCCAATGACACAAATACACCTATTGGATGCACAAGATTGGTTAAAAACCCTAATCGGACAAGAATAAGCCTAGGGAGGACGAAAATGACCTAAATGTTCATCCAATGACACAAATGAACTTATTGGATGCACAAGATTGCTTAAAAACCCTAATTGGACAAGAATAAGCCTAGGGAGGACGAAAATGACCTAAATGTTCATCCAATAACACAAATGTACTTATCGGATGCACAACATTGGTTAAAAACCCTAATTGGACAAGAATAAGCCTAGGGAGGACGAAAATGACCTAAATGTTCATCCAATGACACAAATGAACTTATTGGATGCACAAGATTGCTTAAAAACCCTAATTGGACAAGAATAAGCCTAGGGAGGACGAAAATGACCTAAATGTTCATCCAATGACACAAATGAACTATTGGATGCACAAGATTGGTTAAAAACCTTATTTGGACAAGAATAAGCCTAGGGAGGACGAAAATGACCTAAATGTTCATCCAATGACACAAATGAACTTATTGGATGCACAAGATTGCTTAAAAACCCTAATTGGACAAGAATAAGCCTAGGGAGGACGAAAATGACCTAAATGTTCATACAATGACACAAATACACCTATTGGATGCACAAGATTTGTTAGAAACCCTAATTGGACAAGAATAAGCCTAGGGAGGACGAAAATGACCTAAATGTTCATCCAATGACACAAATGAACTTATTGGATGCACAAGATTGCTTAAAAACCCTAATTGGACAAGAATAAGCCTAGGGAGGACGAAAATGACCTAAATGTTCATCCAATGACACAAATACACCTATTGGATGCAAAAGATTGGTTAGAAATTCTAATTTTACAAGAATAAGCCTAGGGAGGACGAAAATGACCTAAATGTTCATCCAATGACACAAACACACCTATTGGATGCACAAGATTGGTTAAAAACCCTAATTGGACAAGAATAAGCCTAGGGAGGACGAAAATGACCTAAATGTTCATCCAATGACACAAATGAACTTATTGGATGCACAAGATTGGTTAGAAACCCTAATTGGACAAGAATAATTCTAGGGAGGACAAAAATGACCTAAATGTACATCCAATGACACAAATGAACTTATTGGATGCACAAGATTGGTTAAAAACCCTAATTGGACAAGAATAAGCCTAGGGAGGACGAAAATGACCTAAATGTTCATCCAATGACACAAATGAACTTATTGGATGCACAAGATTGCTTAAAAACCCTAATTGGACAAGAATAAGCCTAGGGAGGACGAAAATGACCTAAATGTTCATACAATGACACAAATGAACTTATTGGATGCACAAGATTGGTTAAAAACCCTAATTGGACAAGAATAAGCCTAGGGAGGACGAAAATGACCTAAATGTTCATCCAATGACACAAACACACATATTGGATGCACAAGATTGCATAAAAACCCTAATTGGAGAAGAATAAGACTAGGGAGGACGAAAATGACCTAAATGTTCCTCCAATGAAACAAATGAACTTATTGGATGCACAAGATTGGCTAAAAACCCTAATTGGACAAGAATAAGCCTAGGGAGGACGAAAATGACCTAAATGTTCATCCAATGACACAAATGAACTTATTGGATGCAGAAGATTGGTTAAAAACCATAATTGGACAAGAATAAGCTTAGGGAGGACGAAAATGACCTAAATGTTCATCCAATGACACAAATGAATGTATTGGATGCACAAGATTGGTTAAAAACCCTAATTGGACAAGAATAAGCCTAGGGAGGACAAAAATGACCTAAATGTTCATCTAATGACACAAATCAACTTATTGGATGCACATGATTGGTTAAAAACCCTAATTGGACAAGAATAAGCCTAGGGAGGACGAAAATGACCTAAATGTTCATCCAATGACACAAATGAACTTATTGGATGCACAAGATTGGTTAAAAACCCTAATTGGACAAGAATAAGCATAGGGAGGACGAAAATGACCTAAATGTTCATCCAATGACACAAACACACATATTGGATGCACAAGATTGCTTAAAACCCTAATTGGACAAGAATAAGACTTGGGAGGACGAAAATGACCGAAATGTTCCTCCAATGACACAAACACACCTATTGGATGCACAAGATTGCATAAAAACCCTAATTGGACAAGAATAAGACTAGGGAGGACGAAAATGACCTAAATGTTCATCCAATGACACAAATGAACGTATTGGATGCACAAGATTGGTTAAAAACCCTAATTGGACAAGAATAAGCCTAGGGAGGACAAAAATGACCTAAATGTTCATCCAATGACACAAATCAACTTATTAGATGCACATGATTGGTTAAAAACCCTAATTGGACAAGAATAAGCCTAGGGAGGACAAAAATGACCTAAATGTACGTCCAATGACACAAACACACCTATTGGATGCACAAGATTGCATAAAAACCCTAATTGGACAAGAATAAGCCTATGGAGGACGAAAATGACATAAATGTTCATCCAATGACACAGACACACATATTGGATGCACAAGGTTGGTTAAAAACCCTAATTGGACAAGAATAAGTCTAGGGAGGACGAAAATGACCTAAATGTTCATCCAATGACACAAACACACCTATTGGATGCACAAGATTGCATAAAAACCCTAATTGGAGAAGAATAAGACTAGGGAGGACGAAAATGACCTAAATGTTCCTCCAATGAAACAAATGAACTTATTGGATGCACAAGATTGGCTAAAAACCCTAATTGGACAAGAATAAGCCTAGGGAGGACGAAAATGACCTAAATGTTCATCCAATGACACAAATGAACTTATTGGATGCAGAAGATTGGTTAAAAACCATAATTGGACAAGAATAAGCTTAGGGAGGACAAAAATGACCTAAATGTTCATCCAATGACACAAATGAACTTATTGGATGCACAAGATTGGTTAAAAACCCTAATTGGACAAGAATAAGCCTAGGGAGGACAAAAATGACCTAAATGTTCATCTAATGACACAAATCAACTTATTGGATGCACATGATTGGTTAAAAACCCTAATTGGACAAGAATAAGCCTAGGGAGGACGAAAATGACCTAAATGTTCATCCAATGACACAAATCAACTTATTGGATGCACAAGATTGGTTAAAAACCCTAATTGGACAAGAATAAGCATAGGGAAGACGAAAATGACCTAAATGTTTGTCCAATGACACAAACACACCTATTGGATGCACAAGAATACATAAAACCCCTAATTGGACAAGAATAAGACTAGGGAGGACGAAAATGACCTAAATGTTCATCCAATGACACAAACACACATATTGGATGCACAAGATTGGTTAAAAACCCAAATTGGACAAGAATAAGCGTAGGGAGGACGAAAATGACCTAAATGTTCATCCAATGACACAAATCAACTTATTGGATGCACATGATTGGTTAAAACCCCAAATTGGACAAGAATAAGCCTAGGGAGGACGAAAATGACCTAATTGTTCATCCAATGACACAAATGAACTTATTGGAAGCACAAGATTGGTTAAAAACCCTAATTGGACAAGAATAAGCCTAGGGAGGACGAAAATGACCTAAATGTTCATCCAATGAAACAAATCAACTTATTGGATGCACATGATTGGTTAAAAACACTAATTGGACAAGAATAAGCCTAGGGAGGACGAAAATGACCTAAATGTTTGTCTAATGACACAAATGAACTTATTGGATGCACTAGATTAGTTAAAAACCCTAATTGGACAAGAATAAGCCTAGGGAGGACGAAAATGACCTAAATGTTCAACTAATGACACAAATTAACTTATTGGATGCACAAGGTTGGTTAAAAACCCTAATTGGACAAGAATAAGCCTAGGGAGGACGAAAATGACCTAAATGTTCATCCAATGACACAAACACACATATTGGATGCACAAGATTGCATAAAAACCCTCATTGGAGAAGAATAAGACTAGGGAGGACGAAAATGACCTAAATGTTCCTCCAATGACACAAATGAACCTATTGGATGCACAAGATTGGCTAAAAACCCTAATTGGACAAGAATAAGCCTTGGGAGGACGAAAATGACCTAAATGTTCATCCAATGACACAAATGAACTTATTGGATGCTGAAGATTGGTTAAAAACCATAATTGGACAAGAATAAGCCTAGGGAGGACGAAAATGACCTTAATGTTCATCCAATGACACAAATGAACTTATTGGATGCACAAGATTGGTTAAAAACCCTAATTGGACAAGAATAAGCCTAGGGAGGACGAAAATGACCTAAATGTTCATCCAATGACACAAATCAACTTATTGGATGCACATGATTGGTTAAAAACCCTAATTGGACAAGAATAAGCCTAGGGAGGACGAAAATGACCTAAATGTTCGTCTAATGACAAAAATGAACTTATTGGATGCACAAGATTGGTTAAAAACCCTAACTGGACAAGAATAAGCCTAGGGAGGACGAAAATGACCTAAATATTCCTCCAATGACACAAATGAACTTATTGGATGCACAAGATTGGTTAAAAACCCTAATTGGACAAGAATAAGCCTAGGGAGGGCGAAAATGACCTAAATGTTCGTCCAATGACACAAATGAACTTATTGGATGCACAAGATTGGTTAAAAACCCTAATTGGACAAGAATAAGCCTAGGGAGGACGAAAATGACCTAAATGTTCCTCCAATGACAAAAATGAACTTATTGGATGCACAAGATTGGCTAAAAACCCTAATTGGACAAGAATAAGCCTAGGGAGGACGAAAATGACCTAAATGTTCATCCAATGACACAAATGAACTTATTGGATGCACAAGATTGGTTAAAAACCCTAAATGGACAAGAATAAGCATAGGGAGGACGAAAATGACCTAAATGTTCATCCAATGACACAAATCAACTTATTGGATGCACATGATTGGTTAAAAACCCTAATTGGACAAGAATAAGCCTAGGGAGGACGAAAATGACCTAAATATTCGTCTAATGACGCAAATGAACTTATTGGATGCACAAGATTGGTTAAAAACCCTAATTGGACAAGAATAAGTCTTGGGAGGACGAAAATGACCTAAATGTTCGTCCAATGACACAAACACACCTATTGGATGCACAAGATTGCATAAAAACCCTAATTGGACAAGAATAAGACTAGGGAGGATGAAAATCACCTAAATGTTCCTCCAATGATACAAACACACCTATTGGATGCACAAGATTGCATAAAAACCCTAATTGGACAAGAATAAGACTAGGGAGGACGAAAATGACCTAAATGTTCATCCAATGACACAAATGAACTTATTGGATGCACAAGATTGGTTAAAAACCCTAATTGGACAAGAATAAGCATAGGGAGGACGAAAATGACCTAAATGTTCATCCAATGACACAAACACACATATTGGATGCACAAGATTGCTTAAAACCCTATATGCACAAGAATAAAATTAGGGATGACGAAAATGACCTAAATGTTCATCCAATGACACAAATGAACTTATTGGATGCACAAGATTGGTTAAAAACCCTAATTGGACAAGAATAAGCCTAGGGAGGACGAAAATGACCTAAATGTTCGTCCAATGACACAAACACACCTATTGGATGCACAAGATTGCATAAAAACCCTAATTGGACAAGAATAAGACTATGGAGGACTAAAATGACCTAAATGTTCATCCAATGACACAAATGAACTTATTGGATGCACAAGATTGGTTAAAAACCCTAATTGGACAAGAATAAGCATAGGGAGGAGGAAAATGACCTAAATGTTCATCCAATGAAACAAACACATATTGAATGCACAAGATTGCTTAAAACCCTAATTGGACAAGAATAAGACTAGGGAGGACGAAAAGGACCTAAATGTTCATCCAATGACACAAATGAACTTATTGGATGCACAAGATTGGTTAAAAACCCTAATTGGACAAGAATAAGCCTAGGGAGGACGAAAATGACCTAAATGTTCATCCAATGACACATTTGAACTTATTGGATGCACAAGATTGGTTAAAAACCCTAATTGGACAAAAATAAGCCTAGGGAGGACAAAAATGACCTTAATGTTCGTCCAATGACACAAACACACCTATTGGATGCACAAGATTGCATAAAAACCCGAATTGGAAAAGAATAAGCCTTGGGAGGACGAAAATGACCTAAATGTTCAACCAATGACACAAATGAACTTATTGGATGCACAAGGTTGGTTAAAAACCCTAATTGGACAAGAATAAGCCTAGGGAGGACGAAAATGACCTAAATGTTCGTCCAATGACACAAACACACCTGTTGGATGCACAAGATTGCATAAAAACCGTAATTGGATAAGAATAGACTAGGGAGGACGAAAATGACCTAAATGTTCCTCCAATGACACAAATGAACTTATTGGATGCACATGATTGGCTAAAAACCCTAATTGGACAAGAATAAGCCTAGGGAGGACGAAAATGACCTAAATGTTCATCCAATGACACAAATGAACTTATTGGATGCACAAGATTTGTTAAAAATCCTAATTGGACAAGAATAAGCCTAGGGAGGACGAAAATGACCTAAATGTTCATCCAATGACACAAATGAACTTATTGGATGCACAAGATTGGTTAAAAACCCTAATTGGACAAGAATAAGCCTAGGGAGGACGAAAATGACCTAAATGTTCCTCCAATGACACAAACACACCTATTGGATGCACAAGCTTGCATAAAAACCCTAATTCGACAAGAATAAGACTAGGGAGGACGAAAATGACCTAAATGTTCCTCCAATGACACAAACACACCTATTGGATGCACAAGATTGCATAAAAAACCCTAATTGGACAAGAATAAGACTAGGGAGGACGTAAATGACCTAAATGTTCCACCAATGACACAAATGAACTTATTGGATGCACAAGGTTGGTTAAAAACCCTAATTGGACAAGAATAAGACTAGGGAGGACGAAAATGACCTAAATGTTCATCCAATGACACAAATGAACTTATTGGATGCACAAGATTGGTTAAAAACCCTAATTGGACAAGAATAAGCCTAGGGAGGACGAAAATGACCTAAATGTTCGTCCAATGACACAAACACACCTATTGGATGCACAAGATTGCATAAAAACCATAATTGGATAAGAATAAGACTAGGGAGGACGAAAATGACCTAAATGTTCCTCCAATGACACAAACACACCAATTGGATGCACAAGATTGCATAAAAACCCTAATTGGACAAGAATAAGACTAGGGAGGACGTAAATGACCTAAATGTTCCACCAATGACACAAATGAACTAATGGATACACAAGGTTGGTTAAAAACCCTAATTGGACAAGAATAAGCCAAGGGAGGACGAAAATGACCTAAATGTTCAACCAATGACACAAATGAACTTATTGGATGCACAAGGTTGGTTAAAAACCCTAATTGGACAAGAATAAGCCTAGGGAGGACGAAAATGACCTAAATGTTCGTCCAGTGACAGAAAAACACCTATTGGATGCATAAGATTACATAAAAACCCTAATTGGACAAGAATAAGACTAGGGAGGACGAAAATGACCTAAATGTTTATCCAATGACACAAACACACCTGTTGGATGCACAAGATTGGTTAAAAACCCTAATTGGACAAGAATAAGCCTAGGGAAGACGAAAATGTCCTAAATGTTCATCCAATGACACAAATGAACTTATTGGATGCACAACGTTGGTTAAAAACCCTAATTGGACAAGAATAAGTCTAGGGAGGACGAAAATGACCTAAATGTTCGTCCAATGACACAAACACACCTATTGGATGCACAAGATTACATAAAAACCCTAATTGGACAAGAATAAGACTAGGGAGGACGAAAATGACCTAAATGTTCCTCCAATGACACAAACACACCTATTGGATGCACAAGATTGGTTAAAAACCCTAATTGAACAAGAATAAGCCTAGGGAGTACGAAAACGACCTAAATGTTCGTCCAATAACACAAATGAACTTATTGGATGCACAAGGTTGGTTAAAAACCCTAATTGGACAAGAATAAGCCTAGGGAGGACGAAAATGACCTAAATGTTCGTCCAATGACACAAACACACCTATTGGATGCACAAGATTGCATAAAAACCCTAATTGGACAAGAATAAGCCTAGTGAGGACGAAAATGACCTAAATGTTCGTCCAATGACACAAACACACCTATTGGTTAAAAACCCTAATTGGACAAGAATAAGCCTAGGGATGACGAAAATGACCTAAATGTTCAACCAATTACACAAATGAACTTATTGGATGCACAAGGTTGGTTAAAAACCCTAATTAAACAAGAATAAGCCTAGGGAGGACGAAAATGACCTAAATGTTCAACCAATTACACAAATGAACTTATTGGATGCACAAGGTTGGTTAAAAACCCTAATTGGACAAGAATAAGCCTAGGGAGGACGAAAATGACCTAAATGTTCCTCCAATGACACAAACACACCTATTGGATGCACAAGATTGCATAAAAACCCTAATTGGACAAGAATAAGCCTAGGGAGGACGAAAATGACCAAAATGTTCATCCAATGACACAAATGAACTTATTGGATGCACAAGATTGGTTAAAAACCTTAATTGGACAAGAATAAGCCTAGGGAGGACGAAAATGACCTAAATGTTCATCCAATGACACAAATGAACTTATTGGATGCACAAGATTGCTTAAAAACCCTAATTGGACAAGAATAAGCCTAGGGAGGACGAAAATGACTAAATGTTCATCCAATGACACAAATACACCTATTGGATGCACAAGATTGGATAGAAACCCTAATTGGACAAGACTAAGCCTAGGGAGGACGAAAATGACCTAAATGTTCATCCAATGACACAAATGAACTTATTGGATGCACAAGATTGCTTAAAAACCCTAATTGGACAAGAATAAGCCTAGGGAGGACGAAAATGACCTAAATGTTCATCCAATGACACAAACACACCTATTGGATGCACAAGATTGGTTAAAAACTCTAATTGGACAAGAATAAGCATAGGGAGGACGAAAATGACCTAAATGTTCATTCAATGACACAAACACACCTATTGGATGCACAAGATTGGTTAGAAACCCAAATTGGACAAGAATATGCCTTGGGAGGACGAAAATGACCTAAATGTTCATCCAATGACACAAATGAACTTATTGGATGCACAAGATTGGTTAAAAACCCTAATTGGACAAGAATAAGCCTAGGGAGGACGAAAATGACCTAAATGTTCATCCAATGACACAAACACACCTATTGGATGCACAAGATCGTTTAAAAACCCTAATTGGACAAGAATAAGCCTAGGGAGGACAAAAATGACCTAAATGTTAATCCAATGACACAAATGAACTTATTGGATGCACAAGATTGGTTAAAAACCATAATTGGACAAGAATAAGCCTATGGAGGACGAAAATAACCTAAATGTTCATCAAATGACTAAACACACCTATTGGATGCACAAGATTGGTTAGAAACCCTAATTGGACAAGAATAAGCCTAGGGAGGACGAAAATGACCTAAATGTTCACCCAATGACACAAACACACCTATTGGATGCACAAGATTGGTTAAAAACCCTTATTTGACAAGAATAAGCCTAGGGAGGACGAAAATGACCTAAATGTTCATCCAATGACACAAATGAACTTATTGGATGCACAAGATTGGTTAAAAACCCTAATTGGACAAGAATAAGCCTAGGGAGGACGAAAATGACCTAAATGTTCATCCAATGACACAAACACGCCTATTGGATGCACAAGATTGCATAAAAACCCTAATTGGACAAGAATAAGACTAAGGAGGACGAAAATGACCTAAATGTTCATCCAATGACACAAATGAAGTTATTGGATGCGCAAGATTGGTTAAAAATCCTAATTCGACAAGAATAAGCCTAGGGAGGACGAAAATGACCTAAATGTTCATCCAATGACACAAATGAACTTATTGGATGCACAAGATTGGTTGAAAACCCTAATTGGACAAGAATAAGCCTAGGGAGGACGAAAATGACCTAAATGTTCATCCAATGACACAAATGAACTTATTGGATGCACAAGATTGGTTAAAAACCCTAATTGGACAAGAATAAGCCTAGGGAGGACGAAAATGACCTAAATGTTCAACCAATGACACAAATGAACTTATTGGATGCACAAGGTTGGTTAAAAACCCTAATTGGACAAGAATAAGCCTAGGGAGGACCAAAATGACCTAAATGTTCAACTAATGACACAAATTAACTTATTGGATGCACAAGGTTGGTTAAAAACCCTAATTGGACAAGAATAAGCCTAGGGAGGACGAAAATGACCTAAATGTTCATCCAATGACACAAATCAACTTATTGGATGCACATGATTGGTTAAAAACCCTAATTGGACAAGAATAAGCCTAGGGAGGACGAAAATGACCTAAATGTTCAACCAATGACACAAACACACCTATTGGATGCACAAGATTGCATAAAAACCCTAATTGGACAAGAATAAGACTAGGGAGGACGAAAATGACCCAAATGTTCAACCAATGACACAAATGAACTTATTGGATGCACAAGATTGGTTAAAAACCCTAATTGGACAAGAACAAGCCTAGGGAGGACGAATATGACCTAAATGTTTGTCCAATGACACAAACACACCTATTGGATGCACAAGATTGCATAAAAACCCTAATTGGACAAGAATAAGACTAGGGAGGACAAAAATGACCTAAATGTTCCTCTAATGACACAAACACACCTATTGGATGCACAAGATTGCATAAAAACCCTAATTGGACAAGAATAAGACTAGGGAGGACGAAAATGACATAAATGTTCATCCAATAACACAAATGAACTTATTGGATGCACAAGATTGGTTAAAAACCCTAATTGGACAAGAATAAGCCTAGGGAGGACGAAAATGACCTAAATGTTCATCCAATGACACAAATGAACTTATTGGATGCACAAGATTGGTTAAAAACCCTAATTGGACAAGAATAAGCCTAGGGAGGACGAAAATGACCTAAATGTTCATCCAATGACACAAATGAACTTATTGGATGCACAAGATTGGTTAAAAACCCTAATTGGACAAGAATAAGCCTAGGGAGGACGAAAATGACCAAAATGTTCATCCAATGACACAAACACACCTATTGGATGCACAAGATTGCTTAAAACCCTAATTGGACAAGAATAAGACTAGGGAGGACGAAAATGACCTAAATGTTCATCCAATGACACAAATGAACTTATTGGATGCACAAGATTGGTTAAAAACCCTAATTGGAAGAGAATAAGCCTAGGGAGGACGAAAATGACTTAAATGTTCGTCCAATGACACAAACACACCTATTGGATGCACCAGATTGCATAAAAACCCTAATTGGACAAGAATAAGCCTAGGGAGGACGAAAATGACCTAAATGTTCATCCAATGACACAAATGAACTTATTGGATGCACAAGATTGGTTAAAAACCCTAATTGGACAAGAATAAGCCTAGGGAGGACGAAAATGACCTAAATGTTCGTCCAATGACACAAACACACCTATTGGATGCACAAGATTGCAAAAAAAACCCTAATTGGACAAGAATAAGACTAGGGAGGACGAAAATGACCTAAATGTTTCTCCAATGACACAAATACACCTATTGGATGCACAAGATTGTATAAAAACCCTAATTCGACAAGAATAAGACTAGGGAGGACGAAAATGACCTAAATGTTCCTCCAATGACACAAACACACCTATTGGATGCACAAGATTGCATAAAAACCCTAATTGGACAAGAATAAGACTAGGGAGGACGTAAATGACCTAAATGTTCCACCAATGACACAAATGAAATTATTGGATGCACAAGGTTGGTTAAAAATCCTAATTGGACAAGAATAAGCCTAGGGAGGACGAAAATGACCTAAATGTTCATCCAATGACACAAATGAACTTATTGGATGCACAAGATTGGTTAAAAACCCTAATTGGACAAGAATAAGCCTAGGGAGGACGAAAATGACCTAAATGTTCGTCCAATGACACAAACACACCTATTGGATGCACAAGATTGCATAAAAACCCTAATTGGACAAGAATAAAACTAAGGAGGACGAAAATGACCTAAATGTTCCTCCAATGACACAAATGAACGTATTGGATGCACAAGATTGGTTAAAAACCTTAATTGGACAAGAATAAGCCTAGGGAGGACGAAAATGACCTAAATGTTCCTCCAATGACACAAATGAACTTATTGGATGCACAAGATTGGCTAAAAACCCTAATTGGACAAGAATAAGCCTAGGGAGGACGAAAATGACCTAAATGTTCATCCAATGACACAAATGAACTTATTGGATGCACAAGATTGGTTAAAAACCCTAATTGGACAAGAATAAGCCTAGGGAGGACGAAAATGACCTAAATGTTCGTCCAATGACACAAACACACCTATTGGATGCACAAGATTAAGACTATGGAGGACGAAAATGACCTAAATGTTCATCCAATGACACAAATCAACTTATTGGATGCACATGATTGGTTAAAAACCCAAATTGGACAACAATAAGCCTAGGGAGGACAAAAATGACCTAAATGTTCATCCAATTACACAAATAAACTTATTGGAAGCACAAGATTGGTTAAAAACCCTAATTGGACAAGAATAAGCCTAGGGAGGACGAAATTGACCTAAATGTTCATCCAATGACACAAACACACATATTGGATGCACAAGATTGGTTAAAAACCCTAATTGGACAAGAATAAGCCTAGGGAGGACGAAAATGACCTAAATGTTCATCCAATGACACAAATCAACTTAATGGATGCACATGATTGGTTAAAATCCCAAATTGGACAAGAATAAGCCTAGGGAGGACGAAAATGACCTAAATGTTCGTCCAATGACACAAATCAACTTATTGGATGCGAATGATTGGTTAAAAACCCTAATTGGACAAGAATAAGCATAGGGAGGACGAAAATGACCTAAATGTTCATCCAATGACACAAACACACATATTGGACGCACAAGATTGGTTAAAAACCCTAATTGGACAAGAATAAGACTAGGGAGGACGAAAATGACCTAAATGTTCGTCCAATGACACAAACACACCTATTGGATGCACAAGATTACATAAAAACCCTAATTGGACAATAATAAGACTAGGGAGGACGAAAATGACCTAAATGTTCCTCCAATGACACAAACACACCTATTGGATGCACAAGATTGGTTAAAAATCCTAATTGAACAAGAATAAGCCTAGGGAGGACAAAAATGACCTAAATGTTCGTCCAATGACACAAATGAACTTATTGGATGCACAAGATTGGTTAAAAACCCAAATTGGACAAGAATAAGCGTAGGGAGGACGAAAATGACCTAAATGTTCATCCAATGACACAAATCAACTTATTGGATGCACATGATTGGTTAAAACCCCAAATTGGACAAGAATAAGCCTAGGGAGGACGAAAATGACCTAATTGTTCATCCAATGACACAAATGAACTTATTGGAAGCACAAGATTGGTTAAAAACCCTAATTGGACAAGAATAAGCCTAGGGAGGACGAAAATGACCTAAATGTTCATCCAATGAAACAAATCAACTTATTGGATGCACATGATTGGTTAAAAACACTAATTGGACAAGAATAAGCCTAGGGAGGACGAAAATGACCTAAATGTTCGTCTAATGACACAAAGGAACTTATTGGATGCACTAGATTGGTTAAAAACCCTAATTGGACAAGAATAAGCCTAGGGAGGACGAAAATGACCTAAATGTTCAACTAATGACACAAATTAACTTATTGGATGCACAAGGTTGGTTAAAAACCCTAATTGGACAAGAATAAGCCTAGGGAGGACGAAAATGACCTAAATGTTCATCCAATGACACAAACACACATATTGGATGCACAAGATTGCATAAAAACCCTAATTGGAGAAGAATAAGACTAGGGAGGATGAAAATAACCTAAATGTTCCTCCAATGAAACAAATGAACTTATTGGATGCACAAGATTGACTAGAAACCCTAATTGGACAAGAATAAGCCTAGGGAGGACGAAAATGACCTAAATGTTCATCCAATGACACAAATGAACTTATTGGATGCAGAAGATTGGTTAAAAACCATAATTGGACAAGAATAAGCTTAGGGAGGACGAAAATGACATAAATGTTCATCCAATGACACAAATGAACTTATTGGATGCACAAGATTGGTTAAAAACCCTAATTGGACAAGAATAAGCCTAGGGAGGACAAAAATGACCTAAATGTTCATCTAATGACACAAATCAACTTATTGGATGCACATGATTGGTTAAAAACCCTAATTGGACAAGAATAAGCCTAGGGAGGACGAAAATGACCTAAATGTTCATCCAATGACACAAATGAACTTATTGGATGCACAAGATTGGCTAAAAACCCTAATTGGACAAGAATAAGCCTAGGGAGGACGAAAATGACCTAAATGTTCATCGAATGACACAAATGAACTTATTGGATGCACAAGATTGGTTAAAAACCCTCATTGGACAAGAATAAGCCTAGGGAGGACGAAAATGACCTAAATGTTCATCCAATGACACAAATGAACGTATTGGATGCACAAGATTGGCTAAAAACCCTAATTGGACAAGAATAAGCCTAGGGAGGACGAAAATGACCTAAATGTTCATCCAATGACACAAATGAACTTATTGGATGCACAAGATTGGTTAAAAACCCTAATTGGACAAGAATAAGCCAAGGGATGACGAAAATGACCTAAATGTTCATCCAATGACACAAATGAACTTATTGGATGCACAAGATTTGTTAAAAACCCTAATTGGACAAGAATAAGCCTAGGGAGGACAAAAATGACCTAAATGTTCATCCAATGACACAAATGAACTTATTGGATGCACAAGGTTGGTTAAAAACCCTAATTGGACAAGAATAAGCCTAGGGAGGAAGAAAATGACCTAAATGTTCGTCCAATGACACAAATGAACTTATTGGATGCACAAGATTGGTTAAAAACCCTAATTGGACAAGAATAAGACTAGGGAGGACGAAAATGACCTAAATGTTCGTCCAATGACACAAACACACCTATTGGATGCACAAGATTGCATAAAAACCCTAATTGGACAAGAATAAGCCTAGGGAGGACGAAAATGACCTAAATGTTCATCCAATGACACAAATGAACTTATTGGATGCACAAGGTTGGTTAAAAACCCTAATTGGACAAGAATAAGCCTAGGGAGGATGAAAATGACCTAAATGTTCATCCAATGACACAAATGAACTTATTGGATACACAAGTTTGGTTAAAAACCCTAATTGTACAAGAATAAGCCTAGGGAGGACGAAAATGACCTAAATGTTCGTCCAATGACACAAACACACCTATTGGATGCACAAGATTGCATAAAAACCCTAATTGGACAAGAATAAGCCTAGGGAGGACGAAAATGACCTAAATGTTCATCCAATGACACAAATGAACTTATTGGATGCACAAGATTGGTTAAAAACCATAATTGGACAAGAATAAGCCTAGGAAGGACGAAAATGACCTAAATGTTCATCCAATGACACAAATGAACTTATTGGATGCACAATATTTGTTGAAAACCCTAATTTCACAAGAATAAGCCTAGGGAGGACGAAAATGACCTAAATGTTCATCCAATGACACAAATAAACTTATTGGATGCACAAGATTGCATAAAAACCCTAAATGGACAAGAATAAGCCTAGGGAGGACGAAAATGACCTAAATGTTCGTCCAATGACACAAACACACCTATTGGATGCACAAGATTGCATAAAAACCCTAATTGGACAAGAATAAGCCTAGGGAGGACGAAAATGACCTAAATGTTTATCCAATGATACAAATGAACTTATTGGATGCACAAGATTGGTTAAAAACCCTAATTGGACAAGAATAAGCCTAGGGAGGACGAAAATGACCTAAATGTTCATCCAATGACACAAATGAACTTATTGGATGCACAAGATTGGTTAAAAACCCTAATTGGACAAGAATAAGCCTAGGGAGGACGAAAATGACCTAAATGTTCATCCAATGACACAAATGAACTTATTGGATGCACAAGATTGGTTAAAAACCCTAATTGGACAAGAATAAGCATAGGGAGGACGAAAATGACCTAAATGTTCATCCAATGACACAAACCCACATATTGGATGCACAAGATTGGTTAAAACCCTAATTGGACAAGAATAAGACTATGGAGGACGAAAAAGACCTAAATGTTCCTCCAATGACACAAACACACCTATTGGATGCACAAGATTGCATAAAAACCCTAATTGGACAAGAATAAGACTAGGGAGGACGAAAATGACCTAAATGTTCATCCAATGACACAAATGAACTTATTGGATGCACAAGATTGGTTAAAAACCCTAATTGGACAAGAATAAGCATAGGGAGGACGAAAATGACCTAAATGTTCATCCAATGACACAAACACACATATTGGATGCACAAGATTGCTTAAAACCCTATATGCACAAGAATAAAATTAGGGATGACGAAAATGACCTAAATGTTCATCCAATGACACAAATGAACTTATTGGATGCACAAGATTGGTTAAAAACCCTAATTGGACAAGAATAAGCCTAGGGAGGACGAAAATGACCTAAATGTTCGTCCAATGACACAAACACACCTATTGGATGCACAAGATTGGTTAAAAACCCTAATTGGACAAGAATAAGCCTAGGGAAGAAGAAAATGACCTAAATGTTCATCCAATGACACGAATGAACTTATTGGATGCACAAGATTGGTTAAAAACCCTAATTGGACAAGAATAAGCCTAGGGAGGACGAAAATGACCTAAATGTTCATCCAATGACACAAATGAACTTATTGGATGCACAAGATTGGTTAAAAACCCTAATTGGACAAGAATAAGCCTAGGGAGGACGAAAATGACCTAAATGTTAAATCAATGAGACAAATGAACTTATTGGATGCACAAGGTTGGTTAAAAACCCTAATTGGACAAGAATAAGCCTAGGGAGGACGAAAATGACCTAAATGTTCGTCCAATGACACAAACACACCTATTGGATGCACAAGATTGGTTAAAAACCCTAATTAGACAAGAATAAGCCTAGGGAGGACGAAAATGACCTAAATGTTCATCCAATGACACAAATGAACTTATTGGATGCACAAGGTTGGTTAAAAAGCCTAATTGGACAAGAATATGCCTAGGGAGGACGAAAATGACCTAAATGTTCGTCTAATGACACAAATGAACTTATTGGATGCACAAGATTGGTTAAAAACTCTAATTGGACAAGAATAAGACTAGGGAGGACGAAAATGACCTAAATGTTCAACCAATGACACAAATGAACTAATTGGATGCACAAGATTGGCTAAAAACCCTAATTGAACAAGAATAAGCCTAGGGAGGACGAAAATGACCTAAATGTTCATCCAATGACACAAACACACATATTGGATGCACAAGATTGGTTAAAAACCCTAATTGGACAAGAATAAGCCTAGGGAGGACGAAAATGACCTTAATGTTCATCCAATGACAAATCAACTTATTGGATGCACATGATTGGTTAAAAACCCAAATTGGACAAAAATAAGCCTAGGGAGGACGAAAATGACCTAAATGTTCATCCAATGACACAAATGAACTTATTGGATGCACAAGATTGGTTAAAAACCCTAATTGGACAAGAATAAGCATAGGGAGGACGAAAATGACCTAAATGTTCATCCAATGACACAAACACACATATTGGATGCACAAGATTGGTTAAAAACCCTAATTGGACAAGAATAAGCCTAGGGAGGACGAAAATGACCTAAATGTTCGTCCAATGACACAATCACACCTATTGGATGCACAAGATTACATAAAAACCCTAATTTGACAATAATAAGACTAGGGAGGACGAAAATGACCTAAATGTTCCTCCAATGACACAAACACACCTATTGGATGCACAAGATTGGTTAAAAACCCTAATTGGACAAGAATAAGCCTAGGGAGGACGAAAATGACCTAAATGTTCGTCCAATATCACAAACACACCTATTGGATGCACAAGATTGCATAAAAACCCTAATTGGACAAGAATAAGACTAGGGAGGACGAACATGACCTAAATGTTCCTCCAATGAAACAAAGGAACTTATTGAATGCACAAGATTGGCTAAAAACCCTAATTGGAGAAGAATAAGCCTAGGGAGGACGAAAATGACCTAAATGTTCATCCAATGACACAAATGAACTTATTCGATGCACAAGATTGGTTAAAAACCCTAATTGGACAAGAATAAGCCTAGGGAGGACGAAAATGACATAAATGTTTATCCAATGACACAAATGAACTTATTGGATGCACAAGATTGGATAAAAACCCTAATTGGACAAGAATAAGCCTAGGGAAGGCGAAAATGACCTAAATGTTCGTCCAATGACACAAACACACCTATTGGATGCACAAGATTGGTTTAAAACCCTAATTGGACAAGAATAAGCCTAGGGAGGACGAAAATGACCTAAATGTTCATCCAATGACACAAATGAACTTATTCGATGCACAAGATTGGTTAAAAACCCTAATGGGACAAGAATAAGACTAGGGAGGACGAAAATGACCTAAATGTTCATCCAATGACACAAATGAACTTATTGGATGCACAAGATTGGTTAAAAACCATAATTGGACAAGAATAAGACTAGGGAGGACGAAAATGACCGAAATGTTCCTCCAATGACACAAACAAACCTATTGGATGCACAAGATTGCATAAAAACCCTAATTGGACAAGAATAAGACTAGGGAGGACGAAAATGACCTAAATGTTCATCCAATGACACAAATGAACTTATTGGATGCACAAGATTGGTTAAAAACCCTAATTGGACAAGAATAAGCATAGGGAGGACGAAAATGACCTAAATGTTCATCCAATGACACAAACACACATATTGGATGCACAAGTTTGCTTAAAACCCTAATTGGACAAGAATAAGACTAGGGATGACGAAAATGACCTAAATGTTCATCCAATGACACAAATGAACTTATTGGATGCACAAGATTGGTTAAAAACCCTAATTGGACAAGAATAAGCCTAGGGAGGACGAAAATGAGCTAAATGTTCGTCCAATGACACAAACACACCTATTGGATGCACAAGATTAAGACTATGGAGGACGAAAATGACCTAAATGTTCATCCAATGACACAAATCAACTTATTGGATGCACATGATTGGTTAAAAACCCAAATTGGACAACAATAAGCCTAAGGAGGACGAAAATGACCTAAATGTTCATCCAATGACACAAATAAACTTATTGGAAGCACAAGATTGGTTAAAAACCCTAATTGGACAAGAATAAGCCTAGGGAGGACGAATATGACCTAAATGTTCATCCAATGACACAAACACACATATTGGATGCACAAGATTGGTTAAAAACCCTAATTGGACAAGAATAAGCCTAGGGAGGACGAAAATGACCTAAATGTTCATCCAATGACACAAATCAACTTAATGGATGCACATGATTGGTTAAAAACCCAAATTGGACAAGAATAAGCCTAGGGAGGAGGAAAATGACCTAAATGTTCGTCCAATGACACAAATGAACTTATTGGAAGCACAAGATTGGTTAAAAACCCTAATTGGACAAGAATAAGCATAGGGAGGACGAAAATGACCTAAATGTTCATCCAATGACACAAACACACATATTGGACGCACAAGATTGGTTAAAAACCATAATTGGACAAGAATAAGCCTAGGGAGGACGAAAATGACCTAAATGTTCGTCCAATGACACAAACACACCTATTGGATGCACAAGATTACATAAAAACCCTAATTGGACAATAATAAGACTAGGGAGGACGAAAATGACCTAAATGTTCCTCCAATGACACAAACACACCTATTGGATGCACAAGATTGGTTAAAAACCCTAATTGAACAAGAATAAGCCTAGGGAGTACGAAAACGACCTAAATGTTCGTCCAATAACACAAATGAACTTATTGGATGCACAAGGTTGGTTAAAAACCCTAATTGGACAAGAATAAGCCTAGGGAGGACGAAAATGACCTAAATGTTCGTCCAATGACACAAACACACCTATTGGATGCACAAGATTACATAGAAACCCTAATTGGACAAGAATAAGACTAGGGAGGACGAAAATGACCTAAATGTTCATCCAATGACACAAATCAACTTATTGGATGCACATGATTGGTTAAAAACCCAAATTGGACAACACTAAGCCTAGGGAGGACGAAAATGATCTAAATGTTCATCCAATGACACAAATAAACTTATTGGAAGCACAAGATTGGTTAAAAACCCAAATTGGACAAGAATAATCCTATGGAGGACGAAAATGACATAAATGTTCATCCAATGACACAAACACACCTATTGGATGCACAAGATTGCATAAAAACCCTAATTGGACAAGAATAAGACTATGGAGGACAAAAATGACCTAAATGTTCATCCAATGACACAAATGAACTTATTGGATGCACAAGATTGGTTAAAAACCCTAATTGGACAAGAATAAGACTAGGGAGGACGAAAATGACCTAAATGTTCATCCAATGACACAAACACACATATTGGATGCACAAGATTGGTTAAAAACCCAAATTGGACAAGAATAAGCCTAGGGAGGACGAAAATGACCTAAATGTTCATCCAATGACACAAATCAACTTATTGGATGCACATGATTGGTTAAAAACCCAAATTGGACAACAATAAGCCTAGGGAGGACGAAAATGACCTAAATGTTCATCCAATGACACAAATAAACTTATTGGAAGCACAAGATTGGTTAAAAACCCTAATTGGACAAGAATAAGCCTTGGGAGGACGAAAATGACCTAAATGTTCATCCAATGACACAAACACACATATTGGATGCACAAGATTGGTTAAAAACCCTAATTGGACAAGAATAAGCCTAGGGAGGACGAAAATGACCTAAATGTTCATCCAATGACACAAATCAACTTAATGGATGCACATGATTGGTTAAAAACCCAAATTGGACAAGAATAAGCCTAGGGAGGACGAAAATGACCTAAATGTTCGTCCAATGACACAAATGAACTTATTGGATGCACAAGATTGGTTAAAAACCCTAATTGGACAAGAATAAGCATAGGGAGGACGAAAATGACCTAAATGTTCATCCAATGACACAAACACACATATTGGACGCACAAGATTGGTTAAAAACCCTAATTGGACAAGAATAAGCCTAGGGAGGACGAAAATGACCTAAATGTTCGTCCAATGACACAAACACACCTATTGGATGCACAAGATTACATAGAAACCCTAATTGGACAAGAATAAGACTAGGGAGGACGAAAATGACCTAAATGTTCATCCAATGACACAAATCAACTTATTGGATGCACATGATTGGTTAAAAACCCAAATTGGACAACACTAAGCCTAGGGAGGACGAAAATGATCTAAATGTTCATCCAATGACACAAATAAACTTATTGGAAGCACAAGATTGGTTAAAAACCCTAATTGGACAAGAATAAGCCTATGGAGGACGAAAATGACATAAATGTTCATCCAATGACACAAACACACATATTGGATGCACAAGATTGGTTAAAAACCCTAATTGGACAAGAATAAGCCTAGGGAGGACGAAAATGACCTAAATCTTCGTCCAATGACACAAACACACCTATTGGATGCACAAGATTACATAAAAACCCTAATTGGACAATAATAAGACTAGGGAGGACGAAAATGACCTAAATGTTCCTCCAATGACACAAACACACCTATTGGATGCACAAGATTGGTTAAAAATCCTAATTGAACAAGAATAAGCCTAGGGAGGACAAAAATGACCTAAATGTTCGTCCAATGACACAAATGAACTTATTGGATGCACAAGGTTGGTTAAAAACCCTAATTGGACAAGAATAAGCCTAGGGAGGACGAAAATGACCTAAATGTTTGTCCAATGACACAAACACACCTATTGGATGCACAAGAATACATAAAAACCCAAATTGGACAAGAATAAGACTAGGGAGGACGAAAATGACCTAAATGTTCATCCAATGACACAAACACACATATTGGATGCACAAGATTGGTTAAAAACCCAAATTGGACAAGAATAAGCGTAGGGAGGACGAAAATGACCTAAATGTTCATCCAATGACACAAATCAACTTATTGGATGCACATGATTGGTTAAAACCCCAAATTGGACAAGAATAAGCCTAGGGAGGACGAAAATGACCTAATTGTTCATCCAATGACACAAATGAACTTATTGGAAGCACAAGATTGGTTAAAAACCCTAATTGGACAAGAATAAGCCTAGGGAGGACGAAAATGACCTAAATGTTCATCCAATGAAACAAATCAACTTATTGGATGCACATGATTGGTTAAAAACACTAATTGGACAAGAATAAGCCTAGGGAGGACGAAAATGACCTAAATGTTCGTCCAATGACACAAATGAACTTATTGGATGCACAAGATTGGTTAAAAACCCTAATTGGACAAGAATAAGCATAGGGAGGACGAAAATGACCTAAATGTTCATCCAATGACACAAACACACATATTGGATGCACAAGATTGCTTAAAACCCTAATTGGACAAGAATAAGACTAGGGATGACGAAAATGACCTAAATGTTCATCCAATGACACAAATGAACTTATTGGATGCACAAGATTGGTTAAAAACCCTAATTGGACAAGAATAAGCCTAGGGAGGACGAAAATGAGCTAAATGTTCATCAAATGACACAAACACACCTATTGGATGCACAAGATTGCATAAAAACCCTAATTGGACAAGAATAAGCCTAGGGAGGACGAAAATGACCTAAATGTTCATCCAATGACACAAATGAACTTATTGGATGCACAAGATTGGTTAAAAACCCTAATTGGACAAGAATAAGCATAGGGAGGACGTAAATGACCTAAATGTTCCACCAATGACACAAATGAACTTATTGGATGCACAAGGTTGGTTAAAAACCCTAATTGGACAAGAATAAGCCTAGGGAGGACGAAAATGACCTAAATGTTCCTCCAATGACACAAATGAACTTATTGGATGCACAAGATTTGTTAAAAACCCTAATTGGACAAGAATAAGCCTAGGGAGGACGAAAATGACCTAAATGTTCATCCAATGACACAATTGAACTTATTCGATGCACAAGATATGTTAAAAACCATAATTGGACAAGAATAAGCCTAGGGAGGACGAAGATAACCTAAATGTTCGTCCAATGACACAAACACACCTATTGGATGCAAAAGATTGCATAAAAACCCTAATTGGACAAGAATAAGACTAGTGAGGACCAAAATGACCTAAATGTTCAACCAATGACACAAATGAACTTATTGGATGCACAAGGTTGGTTAAAAACCCTAATTGGACAAGAATAAGCCTAGGGAGGACGAAAATGACCTAAATGTTCGTCCAATGACACAAACACACCTATTGGATGCACAAGATTGCATAAAAACCCTAATTGGACAAGAATAAGCCTAGGGAGGACGAAAATGACCTAAATGTTCATCCAATGACACAAATGAACTTATTGGATGCACAAGATTGGTTAAAAACCCTAATTGGACAAAAATAAGACTAGGGAGGATGAAAATGACCTAAATGTTCCGCCAATGACACAAATGAACTTATTTGATGCACAACATTAGTTAAAAACCCTAATTGGACAAGAATAAGCCTAGGGAGGACGAAAATGACCTAAATGTTCATCCAATGACACAAATGAACTTATTGGATGTACAAGATAGGTTAAAAACCCTAATTGGACAAGAATAAGCCTAGGGAGGACGAAAATGACCTAAATGTTCGTCCAATGACACAAATCAACTTATTGGATGTACATGATTGGTTAAAAACCCTAATTGGACAAGAATAAGCCTAGGGAGGACGAAAATGACCTAAATGTTCGTCCAATGACACAAACACACCTATTGGATGCACAAGATTGCATAAAAACCCTAAACGGATAAAAATAAGACTAGGGAGCACGAAAATGACGTAAATATTCCTCCAATGACACAAACACACCTATTGGATGCACAATATTGCATAAAAACCCTAATTGGACAAGAATAAGACTATGGAGGACAAAAATGACCTAAATGTTCATCCAATGACACAAATGAACTTATTGGATGCACAAGATTGGTTAAAAACCCTAATTGGACAAGAATAAGCATAGGGAGGACGAAAATGACCTAAATGTTCATCCAATGACACAAACACACATATTGGATGCACAAGATTGCTTAAAACCCTAATTGGACAAGAATAATACTAGGGAGGACGAAAATGACCTAAATGTTCGTCCAATGACACAAATGAACTTATTGGATGCACAAGATTTGTTAAAAACCCTAATTGGACAAGAATAAGCCTAGGGAGGACGAAAATGACCTAAATGTTCATCCAATGATACAATTGAACTTATTGGATGCACAAGATAGGTTAAAAACCCTAATTGGACAAGAATAAGCCTAGGGAGGACGAAGATGACCTAAATGTTCGTCCAATGACACAAACACACCTATTGGATGCAAAAGATTGCATAAAAACCCTAATTGGACAAGAATAAGACTAGGGAGGACGAAAATGACCTAAATGTTCAACCAATGACACAAATGAACTTATTGGATGCACAAGATTGGTTAAAAACCCTAATTGGACAAGAATAAGCCTAGGGAGGACGAAAATGACCTAAATGTTCGTCCAATGACACAAACACACCTATTGGATGCACAAGATTGCATAAAAACCCTAATTGGCCAAGAATAAGACTAGGGAGGACGAAAATGACCTAAATGTTCCTCCAATGACTCAAACATAACTATTGGATGCACAAGATTGGTTAAAAACCCTAATTGGACAAGAATAAGCCTAGGGAGGACGAAAATGACCTAAATGTTCATCCAATGACACAAATCAACTTATTGGATGCACATGATTGGTTAAAAACCCTAATTGGACAAGAATAAGCCTAGGGAGGACGAACATGACCTAAATGTTCCTCCAATGACACAAATGAACTTATTGGATGCACAAGATTGGCTAAAAACCCTAATTGGACAAGAATAAGCCTAGGGAGGACAAAAATTACCTAAATGTTCATCCAATGACACAAATTAACTTATTGGATGCACAAGATTGGTTAAAAACCCTAATGGGACAAGAATAAGCCTAGGGAGGACGAAAATGACCTAAATGTTCATCCAATGACACAAATGAACTTATTGGATGTACAAGATAGGTTAAAAACCCTAATTGGACAAGAATAAGCCTAGGGAGGACGAAAATGACCTAAATGTTTGTCCAATGACACAAATCAACTTATTGGATGCACATGATTGGTTAAAAACCCTAATTGGACAAGAATAAGCCTAGGGAGGACGAAAATGACCTAAAAGTTCGTCTAATGACACAAATGAACTTATTGGATGCACAAGATTGGTTAAAAACCCTATTTGGACAAGAATAAGCCTAGGGAGGACGAAAATGACCTAAATGTTCATCGAATGACACAAATGAACTTATTGGATGTACAAGATAGGTTAAAAACCCTAATTGGACAAGAATAAGCCTAGGGAGGACGAAAATGACCTAAATGTTCGTCCAATGACACAAACACACCTATTGGATGCACAAGATTACATAGAAACCCTAATTGGACAAGAATAAGACTAGGGAGGACGAAAATGACCTAAATGTTCATCCAATGACACAAATCAACTTATTGGATGCACATGATTGGTTAAAAACCCAAATTGGACAAGAATAAGCCTAGGGAGGACGAAAATGACCTAAATCTTCGTCCAATGACACAAACACACCTATTGGATGCACAAGATTACATAAAAACCCTAATTGGACAATAATAAGACTAGGGAGGACGAAAATGACCTAAATGTTCCTTCAATGACACAAACACACCTATTGGATGCACAAGATTGGTTAAAAATCCTAATTGATCAAGAATAAGCCTAGGGAGGACAAAAATGACCTAAATGTTCGTCCAATGACACAAATGAACTTATTGGATGCACAAGGTTGGTTAAAAACCCTAATTGGACAAGAATAAGCCTAGGGAGGACGAAAATGACCTAAATGTTTGTCCAATGACACAAACACACCTATTGGATGCACAAGAATACATAAAAACCCTAATTGGACAAGAATAAGACTAGGGAGGACGAAAATTACCTAAATGTTCATCCAATGACACAAACACACATATTGGACGCACAAGATTGGTTAAAAACCCAAATTGGACAAGAATAAGCGTAGGGAGGACGAAAATGACCTAAATGTTCATCCAATGACACAAATCAACTTATTGGATGCACATGATTGGTTAAAACCCCAAATTGGACAAGAATAAGCATAGGGAGGACGAAAATGACCTAATTGTTCATCCAATGACACAAATGAACTTATTGGAAGCACAAGATTGGTTAAAAACCCTAATTGGACAAGAATAACCCTAGGGAGGACGAAAATGACCTAAATGTTCATCCAATGAAACAAATCAACTTATTGGATGCACATGATTGGTTAAAAACACTAATTGGACAAGAATAAGCCTAGGGAGGACGAAAATGACCTAAATTTTCGTCTAATGACACAAATGAACTTATTGGATGCACTAGATTGGTTAAAAACCCTAACTGGACAAGAATAAGCCTAGGGAGGACGAAAATGACCTAAATGTTCAACTAATGACACAAATTAACTTATTGGATGCACAAGGTTGGTTAAAAACCCTAATTGGACAAGAATAAGCCTAGGGAGGACGAAAATGACCTAAATGTTCATCCAATGACATAAACACACATATTGGATGCACAAGATTGCATAAAAACCCTAATTGGAGAAGAATAAGACTAGGGAGGACGAAAATGACCTAAATGTTCCTCCAATGAAACAAATGAACTTATTGGATGCACAAGATTGGCTAAAAACCCTAATTGGACAAGAATAAGCCTAGGGAGGACGAAAATGACCTAAATGTTCATCCAATGACACAAATGAACTTATTGGATGCAGAAGATTGGTTAAAAACCATAATTGGACAAGAATAAGCTTAGGGAGGACGAAAATGACCTAAATGTTCATCCAATGACACAAATGAATGTATTGGATGCACAAGATTGGTTAAAAACCCTAATTGGACAAGAATAAGCCTAGGGAGGACAAAAATGACCTAAATGTTCATCTAATGACACAAATCAACTTATTGGATGCACATGATTGGTTAAAAACCCTAATTGGACAAGAATAAGCCTAGGGAGGACGAAAATGACCTAAATGTTCATCCAATGACACAAATGAACTTATTGGATGCACAAGATTGGTTAAAAACCCTAATTGGACAAGAATAAGCATAGGGAGGACGAAAATGACCTAAATGTTCATCCAATGACACAAACACACATATTGGATGCACAAGATTGCTTAAAACCCTAATTGGACAAGAATAAGACTAGGGATGACGAAAATAACCTAAATGTTCATCCAATGACACAAATGAACTTATTGGATGCACAAGATTGGTTAAAAACCCTAATTGGACAAGAATAAGCCTAGGGAGGACGTAAATGACCTAACTGTTCATCCAATGACACAAATGAACTTATTGGATGCACAAGATTGGTTAAAAACCCTAATTGGACAAGAATAAGCATAGGGAGGACGAAAATGACCTAAATGTTCATCCAATGACACAAACACACATATTGGATGCACAAGATTGCCTAAAACCCTAATTGGATAAGAATAAGACTAGGGATGTCGAAAATGACCTAAATTTTCATCCAATGACACAAATGAACTTATTGGATGCACAAGATTGGTTAAAAACCCTAATTGGACAAGAATAAGCCTAGGGAGGACGAAAATGACCTAAATGTTCGTCCAATGACACAAATGAACTTATTGGATGCACAAGATTGGTTAAAAACCCTAATTGGACAAGAATAAGCCTAGGGAGGACGTAAATGACCTAACTGTTCATCCAATGACACAAATGAACTTATTGGATGCACAAGATTGGTTAAAAACCCTAATTGGACAAGAATAAGCATAGGGAGGACGAAAATGACCTAAATGTTCATCCAATGACACAAACACACATATTGGATGCACAAGATTGCTAAAAACCCTAATTGGACAAGAATAAGACTAGGGATGACGAAAATGACCTAAATGTTCATCCAATGACACAAATGAACTTATTGGATGCACAAGATTGGTTAAAAACCCTAATTGGACAAGAATAAGCCTAGGGAGGACGAAAATGACCTAAATGTTCGTCCAATGACACAAACACACCTATTGGATGCACAAGATTGCATAAAAACCCTAATTGGACAAGAATAAGCCTAGGGAGGACGTATATGACCTAAATGTTCATCCAATGACACAAATGAACTTATTGGATGCACAAGATTGGTTAAAAACCCTAATTGGACAAGAATAAGCATAGGGAGGACGAAAATGACCTAAATGTTCATCCAATGACACAAACACACATATTGGATGCACAAGATTGCTAAAAACCCTAATTGGACAAGAATAAGCCTAGGGATGACGAAAATGACCTAAATGTTCATCCAATGACACAAATGAACTTATTGGATGCACAAGATTGGTTAAAAACCCTAATTGGACAAGAATAAGCCTAGGGAGAACGAAAATGACCTAAATGTTCATCCAATGACACAAATGAACTTATTGGATGCACAATATTGGTTGAAAACCCTAATTGGACAAGAATAAGCCTAGGGAGGACAAAAATGACCTAAATGTTCATCCAATGACACAAATGAACTTATTGGATGCACAAGATTGGTTAAAAACCCTAATTGGACAAGAATAAGCATAGGGAGGACGAAAATGACCTAAATGTTCATCCAATGACACAAACACACATATTGGATGCACAAGATTGCATAAAAACCCTAATTGGACAAGAACAAGCCTAGGGAGGACGAAAATGACCTAAATGTTCATCCAATGACACAAATGAACTTATTGGATGCACAAGATTGGTTAAAAACCCTAATTGGACAAGAATAAGCATAGGGAGGACGAAAATGACCTAAATGTTCATCTAATGACACAAATGAACTTTTTGGATGCACAAGATTGGTTAAAAACCCTAATTGGACAAGAATAAGCCTAGGGAGGACGAAAATGACCTAAATGTTCCTCCAATGACACAAATGAACTTATTGGATGCACAAGGTTGGTTAAAAACCCTAATTGGACAAGAATAAGCCTAGGGAGGACGAAAATGACCTAAATGTTCGTCCAATGACACAAACACACCTATTGGATGCACAAGATTGCATAAAACCCTAATTGGACAAGAATAAGACTAGGGAGGACGAAAATGACCTAAATGTTTCTCCAATGACACAAACACACCTATTGGATGCACAAGATTGGTTAAAAACCCGAATTGGACAAGAATAAGCCTAGGGAGGACAAAAATGACCTAAATGTTCCTCCAATGACACAAACACACCTATTGGATGCACAAGATTGCATAAAAACCCTAATTGGACAAGAATAAGACTAGGGAGGACGAAAATGACCTAAATGTTCCTCCAATGACACAAACACACCTATTGGATGCACAAGATTGCATAAAAACCCTAATTGGACAAGAATAAGACTAGGGAGGACGAAAATGACCTAAATGTTCCTCCAATGACAGAAACACACCTTTTGGATGCACAACATTGCATAAAAACCCTAATTCGACAAGAATAAGACTAGGGAGGACGAAAATGACCTCAATGTTCCTCCAATGACACAAACACACCTATTGGATGCACAAGATTGCATAAAAACCCTAATTGGACAAGAATAAGACTAGGGAGGACGAAAATGACCTAAATGTTCCTCCAATGACACAAACACACCTATTGGATGCACAAGATTGCATAAAAACCTAATTCGACAAGAATAAGACTAAGGACGACGAAAATTACCTAAATGTTCATCCAATGACACAAATGAACTTATTGGATGCACAAGATTGGTTAAAAACCCTAATTGGACAAGAATAAGCCTAGGGAGGACGAAAATGACCTAAATGTTCGTCCAATGACACAAACACACCTATTGGATGCACAAGATTGCATAAAAACCCTAATTGGACAAGAATAAGACTAGGGAGGACGAAAATGACCTAAATGTTCATCCAATGACATAAATGAACTTAATGGATGCACAAGATTGGTTAAAAACCCTAATTGGACAAGAATAAGCATAGGGAGGACGAAAATGACCTAAATGTTCATCCAATGACACAAACACACATATTGGATGCACAAGATTGCTTAAAACCCTAATTGGACAAGAATAAGACTATGGAGGACGAAAATGACCTAAATGTTCATCCAATGACACAAATGAACGTATTGGATGCACAAGATTGGTTAAAAACCCTAATTGGACAAGAATAAGCCTAGGGAGGACAAAAATGACCTAAATGTTCATCCAATGACACAAATCAACTTATTAGATGCACATGATTGGTTAAAAACCCTAATTGGACAAGAATAAGCCTAGGGAGGACAAAAATGACCTAAATGTACGTCCAATGACACAAACACACCTATTGGATGCACAAGATTGCATAAAAACCCTAATTGGACAAGAATAAGCCTATGGAGGACGAAAATGACATAAATGTTCATCCAATGACACAGACACACATATTGGATGCACAAGGTTGGTTAAAAACCCTAATTGGACAAGAATAAGTCTAGGGAGGACGAAAATGACCTAAATGTTCATCCAATGACACAAACACACCTATTGGATGCACAAGATTGCATAAAAACCCTAATTGGAGAAGAATAAGACTAGGGAGGACGAAAATGACCTAAATGTTCCTCCAATGAAACAAATGAACTTATTGGATGCACAAGATTGGCTAAAAACCCTAATTGGACAAGAATAAGCCTAGGGAGGACGAAAATGACCTAAATGTTCATCCAATGACACAAATGAACTTATTGGATGCAGAAGATTGGTTAAAAACCATAATTGGACAAGAATAAGCTTAGGGAGGACGAAAATGACCTAAATGTTCTTCCAATGACACAAATGAACTTATTGGATGCACAAGATTGGTTAAAAACCCTAATTGGACAAGAATAAGCCTAGGGAGGACAAAAATGACCTAAATGTTCATCTAATGACACAAATCAACTTATTGGATGCACATGATTGGTTAAAAACCCTAATTGGACAAGAATAAGCCTATGGAGGACGAAAATGACCTAAATGTTCATCCAATGACACAAATGAACTTATTGGATGCACAAGATTGGTTAAAAACCCTAATTGGACAAGAATAAGCATAGGGAGGACGAAAATGACCTAAATGTTCATCCAATGACACAAACACACATATTGGATGCACAAGATTGCTTAAAACCCTAATTGGACAAGAATAAGACTAGTGATGACGAAAATGACATAAATGTTCATCCAATGACACAAATGAACTTATTGGATGCACAAGATTGGTTAAAAACCCTAATTGGACAAGAATAAGCCTAGGGAGGACGAAAATGACCTAAATGTTCGTCCAATGACACAAATGAACTTATTGGAAGCACAAGATTGTTTAAAAACCCTAATTGGACAAGAATAAGCCTAGGGAGGACGAAAATGACCTAAATGTTCATCCAATGACACAAATGAACTTATTGGATGCACAAGATTGGTTAAAAACCCTAATTGGACAAGAATAAGCATAGGGAGGACGAAAATGACCTAAATGTTCATCCAATGACACAAACACACATATTGGATGCACAAGATTGCTTAAAACCCTAATTGGACAAGAATAAGACTATGGAGGACGAAAATGACATAAATGTTCATCCAATGACACAAATGAACGTATTGGATGCACAAGATTGGTTAAAAACCCTAATTGGACAAGAATAAGCCTAGGGAGGACAAAAATGACCTAAATGTTCATCCAATGACACAAATGAACGTATTGGATGCACAAGATTGGTTAAAAACCCTAATTGGACAAGAATAAGCCTAGGGAGGACAAAAATGACCTAAATGTTCATCCAATGACACAAATCAACTTATTGGATGCACATGATTGGTTAAAAACCCTAATTGGACAAGAATAAGCCTAGGGAGGACGAAAATGAGCTAAATGTTCGTCCAATGACACAAACACTTCTATTGGATGCACAAGATTGCATAAAACCCTAATTGGACAAGAATAAGACTATGGAGGACGAAAATGACCTAAATGTTCATCCAATGACACAAATGAACTTATTGGCTGCACAAGATTGGTTAAAAACCCTAATTGGACAAGAATAAGCCTAGGGAGGACCAAAATGACCTAAATGTTCAACTAATGACACAAATTAACTTATTGGATGCACAAGGTTGGTTAAAAACCCTAATTGGACAAGAATAAGCCTAGGGAGGACGAAAATGACTTAAATGTTCATCCAATGACACAAACACACATATTGGATGCACAAGATTGCATAAATACCCTAATTGGAGAAGAATAAGACTAGGGAGGACGAAAATGACCTAAATGTTCCTCCAATGACACAAATGAACTTATTGGATGCACAAGATTGGCTAAAAACCCTAATTGGACAAGAATAAGCCTAGGGAGAAAGAAAATGACCTAAATGTTCATCCAATGACACAAATGAACTTATTGGATGCAGAAGATTGGTTAAAAACCATAATTGGACAAGAATAAGCCTAGGGAGGACGAAAATGACCTAAATGTTCATCCAATGACACAAATGAACTTATTGGATGCACAAGATTGGTTAAAAACCCTAATTGGACAAGAATAAGCCTAGGGAGGACGAAAATGACCTATATGTTCATCCAACGACACAAATCAACTTATTGGATGCACATGATTGGTTAAAAACCCTAATTGGACAAGAATAAGCCTAGGGAGGACGAAAATGACCTAAATGTTCATCCAATGACACAAATGAACTTATTGGATGCACAAGATTGGTTAAAAACCCAAATTGGACAAGAATAAGCATAGGGAGGACGAAAATGACCTAAATTTTCATCCAATGACACAAACACACATATTGGATGCACAAGATTGCTTAAAACCCTAATTGGACAAGAATAAGACATGGGAGGACGAAAATGACCTAAATGTTCATCCAATGACACAAATGAACGTATTGGATGCACAAGATTGGTTAAAAACCCTAATTGGACAAGAATAAGCCTAGGGAGGACGAAAATGACCTAAATGTTCATCCAATGACACAAATCAACTTATTGGATGCACATGATTGGTTAAAAACCCTAATTGGACAAGAATAAGCCTAGGGAGGACGAAAATGACCTAAATGTTCAACCAATGACACAAACACACCTATTGGATGCACAAGATTGCATAAAAACCCTAATTGGACAAGAATAAGACTATGGAGGACGAAAATGACCTAAACATTCATCCAATGACACAAATGAACTTATTGGATGCACAAGATTGGTTAAAAACCCTAATTGGACAAGAATAAGCCTAGGGAGGACGAAAATGACCTAAATGTTCATCCAATGACACAAATCAACTTATTGGATGCACATGATTGGTTAAAAACCCTAATTGGACAAGAATAAGACTATGGAGGACGAAAATGACCTAAATGTTCATCCAATGACACAAACACACCTATTCGATGCACAAGATTGCATAAAAACCCTAATTGGACAAGAATAAGCCTAGGGAGGACGAAAATGACCTAAATGTTCAACCAATGACACAAATGAACTTATTGGATGCACAAGGTTGGTTAGAAACCCTAATTGGACAAGAATAAGCCTAGGGAGGACGAAAATGACCTAAATGTTCGTCCAATGACACAAACTCACCTATTGGATGCACAAGATTGCATAAAAACCCTAATTGGACAAGAATAAGACTAGGGAGGACGAAAAGGACCTAAATGTTCCTCCAATGACACAAACACAACAATTGGATGCACAAGATTGGTTAAAAACCCTAATTGGACAAGAATTAGCCTAGGGAGGACGAAACTGACCTAAATGTTCGTCCAATGACACAAACACACCTATTGGATGCACAAGATTGCATAAAAACCGTAATTGGACAATAATAGACTAGGGAGGACGAAAATGACCTAAATGTTCCTCCAATGACACAAATGAACTTATTGGATGCACATGATTGGCTAAAAACCCTTATTGGACAAGAATAAGCCTAGGGAAGACGAAAATGACCTAAATGTTCGTCCAATGACACAAACACACCTATTGGATGCACAAGATTGCATAAAAACCCTAATAGGACAAGAATAAGACTAGGGAGGACGAAAATGACCTAAATGTTCCTCAAATGACACAAATGAACTTATTGGATGCACAAGGTTGGTTAAAAACCCTAATTGGACAAGAATAAGCCTAGGGAGGACGAAAATGACCTAAATGTTCAACCAAAGACACAAAATAACTTATTGGATGCACAAGGGTTGTTAAAAACCCTTAGTGGACAAGGATAATCCTTGGGAGGACAAAAATGACCTAAATGTTCATCCAATGACACAAACACACCTATTGCATGCCCAAGTTTGCATAAAAACCCTAATTGGACAAGAATAAGACTAGGGAGGATGAAAATGACCTAAATGTTCCGCCAATGACACAAACACACCTATTGGATGCACAAGATTGGTTAAAAACCCTAATTGGACAAGAATAAGCCTAAGGAGGACGAAAATGACCTAAATGTTCGTCCAATGACACAAACACACATATTGAATGCACAAGATTGCATAAAAACCCTAATTGGACAAGAATAAGACTAAGGAGGACGAAAATGACCTAAATGTTCATCCAATGACACAAATGAACTTATTGGATGCACAAGATTGGTTAAAAACCCTAATTGGACAAGAATACGCATATGGAGGACGAAAATGACCTAAATGTTCATCCAATGGCACAAACACACATATTGGATGCATAAGATTGGTTAAAAACCCTAATTGGACAAGACTAAGCCTAGGGAGGATGAAAATTACCTAAATGTTCAACCAATGACACAAATGAACTTATTGGATGCACAAGGTTGGTTAAAAACCCTAATTGGACAAGAATAAGCTTAGGGAGGAAGAAAATCACCTAAATGTTCGTCCAATGACACAAACACACCTATTGGATGCACAAGATTACATAAAAACCTTAATTGGACAAGAATAAGACTAGGGAGGACGAAAATGACCTAAATGTTCATCCAATGACACAAATGAACTTATTGGATGCACAAGATTGGTTAAAAACCCTAATTGGACAAGAATAAGCATAGGGAGGACGAAAATGACCTAAATGTGCATCCTATGTCACAAACACACATATTGGATGCACAAGATTGCTTAAAACCCTAATTGGACAAGAATAAGCCTAGGGAGGACGAAAATGACCTAAATGTTCATCCAATGACAGAAATGAACTTATTTGATGCACAAGATTGGTTAAAAACCCTAATTGGACAAGAATAAGCATAGGGAGGACGAAAATGACCTAAATGTGCATCCAATGACACAAACACACATATTGGATGCACAAGATTGCTTAATACCCTAATTGGACAAGAATAAGCCTAGGGAGGACGAAAATGACCTAAATGTTCATCCAATGACACAAATCAACTTATTGGATGCACATGATTGGTTAAAAACCCTAATTGGACAAGAATAAGCCTAGGGACGACGAAAATGACCTAAATGTTCGTCCAATGACACAAACACACCTATTGGATGCACAAGATTGCATAAAAACCCTAATTGGACAAGAATAAGACTATGGAGGACGAAAATGACCTAAATGTTCATCCAATGACACAAATGAACTTATTGGATGCACAAGATTGGTTAAAAACCCTAATTGGACAAGAATAAGCATAGGGAGGAGGAAAATGACCTAAATGTTCATCCAATGAAACAAACACATATTGAATGCACAAGATTGCTTAAAACCCTAATTGGACAAGAATAAGACTAGGGAGGACGAAAAGGACCTAAATGTTCATCCAATGACACAAATGAACTTATTGGATGCACAAGATTGGTTAAAAACCCTAATTGGACAAGAATAAGCCTAGGGAGGACGAAAATGACCTAAATGTTCGTCCAATGACACAAACACACCTATTGGATGCACAAGATTGCATAAAAACCCTAATTGGACAAGAATAAGACTATGGAGGACTAAAATGACCTAAATGTTCATCCAATGACACAAATGAACTTATTGGATGCACAAGATTGGTTAAAAACCCTAATTGGACAAGAATAAGCATAGGGAGGAGGAAAATGACCTAAATGTTCATCCAATGAAACAAACACATATTGAATGCACAAGATTGCTTAAAACCCTAATTGGACAAGAATAAGACTAGGGAGGACGAAAAGGACCTAAATGTTCATCCAATGACACAAATGAACTTATTGGATGCACAAGATTGGTTAAAAACCCTAATTGGACAAGAATAAGCCTAGGGAGGACGAAAATGACCTAAATGTTCATCCAATGACACATTTGAACTTATTGGATGCACAAGATTGGTTAAAAACCCTAATTGGACAAAAATAAGCCTAGGGAGGACAAAAATGACCTTAATGTTCGTCCAATGACACAAACACACCTATTGGATGCACAAGATTGCATAAAAACCCGAATTGGAAAAGAATAAGCCTTGGGAGGACGAAAATGACCTAAATGTTCAACCAATGACACAAATGAACTTATTGGATGCACAAGGTTGGTTAAAAACCCTAATTGGACAAGAATAAGCCTAGGGAGGACGAAAATGACCTAAATGTTCGTCCAATGACACAAACACACCTGTTGGATGCACAAGATTGCATAAAAACCGTAATTGGATAAGAATAGACTAGGGAGGACGAAAATGACCTAAATGTTCCTCCAATGACACAAATGAACTTATTGGATGCACATGATTGGCTAAAAACCCTAATTGGACAAGAATAAGCCTAGGGAGGACGAAAATGACCTAAATGTTCATCCAATGACACAAATGAACTTATTGGATGCACAAGATTTGTTAAAAATCCTAATTGGACAAGAATAAGCCTAGGGAGGACGAAAATGACCTAAATGTTCATCCAATGACACAAATGAACTTATTGGATGCACAAGATTGGTTAAAAACCCTAATTGGACAAGAATAAGCCTAGGGAGGACGAAAATGACCTAAATGTTCCTCCAATGACACAAAGACACCTATTGGATGCACAAGATTGCATAAAAACCCTAATTGGACAAGAATAAGACTAGGGAGGACGAAAATGACCTAAATGTTCATCCAATGACACAAATGAACTTATTGGATGCACAAGATTGGTTAAAAACCCTAATTGGACAAGAATAAGCCTAGGGAGGACGAAAATGACCTAAATGTTCGTCCAATGACACAAACACACCTATTGGATGCACAAGATTGCATAAAAACCCTAATTGGACAAGAATATGACTAGGGAGGACGAAAATGACTTAAATGTTCATCCAATGACACAAATGAACTTATTGTATGAACAAGATTTCTTAAAAACCCTAATTGGACAAGAATAAGCATAGGGAGGACGAAAATTACCTAAATGTTCATCCAATGACACAAACACACATATTGGATGCACAAGATTGCTTAAAACCCTAATTGGACAAGAATAAGACTAGGGAGGACGAAAATGACCTAAATGTTCAGTCAATGACACAAATGAACTTATTGGATGCACAAGGTTGGTTAAAAACCCTAATTGGACAAGAATAAGCCTAGGGAGGACGAAAATGACCTAAATGTTCGTCCAATGACACAAACACACCTATTGGATGCACAAGATTGCATAAAAACCCTAATTGGACAAGAATAAGCCTAGGGAGGACGAAAATGACCTAAATGTTCGTCCAATGACACAAACAGACCTATAGGATGCACAAGATTGCATAAAAACCCTAATTGTACAAGAACAAGCCTAGGGAGGACGAAAATGACCTAAATGTTCATCCAATGACACAAATGAACTTATTGGCTGCACAAGATTGGTTAAAAACCCTAATTGGACAAGAATAAGCCTAGGGAGGACGAAAATGACCTAAATGTTCGTCCAATGACACAAACACACCTATTGGATGCACAAGATTGCATAAAAACCCTAATTGGACATGAATAAGACTAGGGAGGACGAAAATGACCTAAATGTTCATCCAATGACACAAATCAACTTATTGGATGCACATGATTGGTTAAAAACCCTAATTGGACAAGAATAAGCCTAGGGAGGACGAAAATGACCTAAATGTTCGTCCAATGACACAAACACACCTATTGGATGCACAAGATTGCATAAAAACCCTAATTGGACAAGAATAAGCCTAGGGAGGACGAAAATGACCTAAATATTCGTCCAATGACACAAACACACCTATTGGATGCACAAGATTGCATAAAAACCCTAATTGGACAAGAATAAGACTAGGGAGGACGAAAATGACCTAAATGTTCGTCCAATGACACAAACACACCTATTGGATGCACATGATTGCATAAAAACCCTAATTGGACAAGAATAAGCCTAGGGAGGACGAAAATGACCTAAATGTTCATCCAATGACACAAATGAACTTATTGGATGCACAAGATTTGTTAAAAACCCTAATTGGACAAGAATAAGCCTAGGGAGGACAAAAATGACCTAAATGTTCATCCAATGACACAAATGAATTTATTGGATGCACAAGATTGGTTAAAAACCCTAATTGGACAAGAATAAGCCTCGGGAGGACGAAAATGACCTAAATGTTCGTCCAATGTCACAAACACACCTATTGGATGCACAAGATTGCATAAAAACCCTAATTGGACAAAAATAAGACTAGGGAGGACGTAAATGACCTAAATGTTCCACCAAAGACACAAATGAACTTATTGGATGCACAAGGTTGGTTAAAAACCCTAATTGGACAAGAATAAGCCTAGGGAGGACGAAAATGACCTAAATGTTCAATCAATGACACAAATGAACTTATTGGATGCACAAGGTTGGTTAAAAACCCTAATTGAAAAAGAATAAGCATAGGGAGGACGAAAATGACCTAATTGTTCGTCCAATGACACAAACACACCAATTGGATGCACAAGATTGCATAAAAACCCTAATTGGACAAGAATAAGCCTAGGGAGGACGAAAATGACCTAAATGTTCGTCCAATGACACAAACACACCTATTGGATGCACAAGATTGCATAAAAACCCTAATTGGACAAGAATAAGCCTAGGGAGGACGAAAATGACCTAAATGTTCGTCCAATGACACAAACACACCTATTGGATGCACAAGATTGCATAAAAACCCTAATTGGACAAGAATAAGCCTAGGGAGGACGAAAATGACCAAAATGTTCATCCAATGACACAAATGAACTTATTGGATGCACAAGATTGGTTGAAAACCCTAATTGGACATGAATAAGCCTAGGGAGGACGAAAATGACCTAAATGTTCATCGAATGACACAAATGAACTTATTGGATGCACAAGATTGGTTAAAAACCCTAATTGGACAAGAATAAGCCTAGGGAGGACGAAAATGACCTAAATGTTCGTCCAATGACACAAACACACCTATTGGATGCACAAGATTGCATAAAAACCCTAATTGGACAAGAATAAGCCTAGGGAGGACAAAAATGACCTAAATGTTCGTCCAATGACACAAACACACCTATTGGATGCACAAGATTGCATAAAATCCCTAATTGGACAAGAATAAGACTAGGGAGGACGAAAATGACCTAAATGTTCCTCCAATGACACAAACACACATATTGGATGCACAAGATTGCTTAAAACCCTAATTGGACAAGAATAAGACTAGGGAGGACGAAAATGACCTAAATGTTCCTCCAATGACACAAACACACCTATTGGATGCACAAGATTGGTTAAGAACCCTAATTGGACAAGAATAAGCCTAGGGAGGACGAAAATGACCTAAATGTTCGTCCAATGACACAAACACACCTATTGGATGCACAAGATTGCATAAAAACCCTAATTGGACAAGAATAAGCCTAGGGAGGACGAAAATGAATTAAATGTTCATCCAATGAAACAAATGAACCTATTGGATGCACAAGATTGGTTAAAAACCCTAATTTGACCAGAATAAGCCTAGGGAGGACGAAAATGACCTAAATGTTCATCCAATGACACAAATGAACTTATTGGATGCACAAGATTGGTTAAAAACCCTAATTGGACAAGAATAAGCCTAGGGAGGACGAAAATGACCTAAATGTTCATCCAATGTCACAAATGAACTTATTGGATGCTCAAGATTGGTTAAAAACCCTAATTGGACAAGAATAAGCCTAGGGAGGAAGAAAATGACCTAAATGTTGATCCAATGACACAAATGAACTTATTGGATGCACAAGATTGGTTAAAAACCCTAATTGGACCAGAATAAGCCTAGGGAGGACGAAAATGACCTAAATGTTCATCCAATGACACAAATGAACTTATTGGATGCACAAGATTGGTTAAAAACCCTAATTGGACAAGAATAAGCCTAGGGAGGACGAAAATGACCTAAATGTTCATCCAATGACACAAACACTCCTATTGGATGCACAAGATTGGTTAAAAACTTTAATTGGACAAGAATAAGCCTAGGGAGGACGAAAATGACCTAAATGTTCATCCAATGACACAAATGAACTTATTGGATGCACAAGATTGCTTAAAAACCCTAATTGGACAAGAATAAGCATAGGGAGGACGAAAAATGACCTAAATGTTCATCCAATGACACAAATGAACTTATTGGATGCACAAGATTGCTTAAAACCCTGATTGGACAAGAATAAGACTAGGGAGGAGAAAATGACCTAAATGTTCATCCAATGACACAAACACACCTATTGGATGCACAAGATTGGTTAAAAACCCTAATTGGACAAGAATAAGCCTAGGGAGGACGAAAATGACCTAAATGTTCATCCAATGACACAAATGAACTTATTGGATGCACAAGATTGCTTAAAAACCCTAATTGGACAAGAATAAGCTTAGGGATGACGAAAATGACCTAAATGTTCATCCAATGACACAAACACACCTATTGGTTGCACAAGATTGGTTAGAAACCCTAATTGGACAAGAATAAGCCTAGGGAGGACGAAAATGACCTAAATGTTCATCCAATGACACAAACACACCTATTGGATGCACAAGATTGGTTAGAAACCCTAATTGGACAAGAATAAGCCATGGGAGGACGAAAATGACCTAAATGTTAATCCAATGACACAAATGAACTTATTGGATGCACATGATTAGTTAAAAACCCTAATTGGACAAGAATAAGCCTAGGGAGGACGAAAATAACCTAAATGTTCATCAAATGACTAAACACACCTATTGGATGCACAAGATTGGTTAGAAACCCTAATTGGACAAGAATAAGCCTAGGGAGGACGAAAATGACCTAAATGTTCATCCAATGACACAAATGAACTTATTGGATGCACAAGATTGGTTAAAAACCCTAATTGGACAAGAATAAGCCTAGGGAGGACGAAAATGACCTAAATGTTCATCCAATGACACAAACACACCTATTGGATGCACAAGATTGGTTAAAAACCCTAATTAGACAAGAATAAGCCTAGGGTGGACGAAAATGACCTAAATGTTTATCCAATGACACAAATGAACTTATTGGATGCACAAGATTGGTTAAAAACCCTAATTGGACAAGAATAAGCCTAGGGAGGACGAAAATGACCTAAATGTTCATCCAATGACACAAACACACCTATTGGATGCACAAGATTGGTTAAAAACCCTAAATGGACAAGAATAAGCCTAGGGAGGACGAAAATGACCTAAATGTTCATCAAATAACACAAATACACCTATTGGATGCAAAAGATTGGTTAGAAACCCTAATTGGACAAGAATAAGTCTAGGGAGGACGAAAATGACCTAAATGTTCATCCAATGAGACAAACACACCTATTGGATGCACAAGATTGGTTAAAAACCCTAATTGGACAAGAATAAGCCTAGGGAGGACGAAAATGACCTAAATGTTCATCCAATGACACAAATGAACTTATTGGATGCACAAGATTGGTTAAAAACCCTAATTAGACAAGAATAAGCCTAGGGAGGACGAAAATGACCTAAATGTTCATCCAATGACACAAATGAACTTATTGGACGCACAAGATTGGTTAAAAACCCTAACTGGACAAGAATAAGCCTAGGGAGGACGAAAATGACCTAAATGTTCGTCCAATGACACAAACACACCTATTGGATGCACAAGATTGGTTAAAAACCCTAATTGGACAAGAATAAGCCTAGGGAGGACGAAAATGACCTAAATGTTCATCCAATGACACAAATGAACTTATTGGATGCACAAGATTGGTTAAAAACCCTAATTGGACAAGAATAAGCCTAGGGAGGACGAAAATGACCTAAATGTTCATCCAATGACACAAATGAACTTATTGGATGCACAAGATTGGTTAAAAACCCTAATTGGACAAGAATAGGCCTAGGGAGGACGAAAATGACCTAAATGTTCATCCAATGACACAAATGAACTTATTGGATGCACAAGATTGGTAAAAAACCCTAATTGGACAAGAATAAGCCTAGGGAGGACGAAAATGACCTAAATGTTCATCCAATGACACAAATGAAGTTATTTGATGCACAAGATTGGTTAAAAACCCTAATTGGACAAGAATAAGCCTAGGGAGGACGAAAATGACCTAAATGTTCATCCAATGACACAAATGAACTTATTGGTTGCACAAGGTTGGTTAAAAACCCTAATTGGACAAGAATAAGCCTAGGGACGACGAAAATGACCTAAAGGTTCGTCCAATGACACAAACACACCTATTGGATGCACAAGATTGCATAAAAACCCTAATTGGACCAGAATAAGATTAGGGAGGACGAAAATGACCTAAATGTTCCTCCAATGACACAAACACACCTATTGGATGCACAAGATTGGTTAAAAACGTTAAATGGAGAAGAATAAGCCTAGGGAGGAAGGAAATGACCTAAATGTTCCTCCAATGACACAAATGAACTTATTGGATGCACAAGATTGGCTAAAAACACTAATTGGACAAGAATAAGCCTAGGGAGGACGAAAATGACCTAAATGTTCATCCAATGACACAAATGAACTTATTGGATGCCCAAGATTGGTTAAAAACCCTAATTGTTCAAGAATAAGCCTAGGGAGGACGAAAATGATCTAAATGTTCCTCCAATGACACAAATGAACTTATTGGATGCACAAGATTGGTTAAAAACCCTAATTGGACAAGAATAAGCCTAGGGAAGACGAAAATGACCTAAATGTTCATCCAATGACACAAATGAACTTATTGGATGCACAAGATTGGTTAAAAACCCTAATTGGACAAGAATAAGCCTAGGGAGGACGAAAATGACCTAAATGTTCATCCAATGACACAAATCAACTTATTGGATGCACATGATTGGTTAAAAACCCTAATTGGACAAGAACAAGCCTAGGGAGGACGAACATGACCTAAATGTTCCTCCAATGACACAAATGAACTTATTGGATGCACAAGATTGGCTAAAAACCCTAATTGGACAAGAATAAGCCTAGGGAGGACAAAAATTACCTAAATGTTCATCCAATGACACAAATTAACTTATTGGATGCACAAGATTGGTTAAAAACCCTAATGTGACAAGAATAAGCCTAGGGAGGACGAAAATGACCTAAATGTTCATCCAATGACACAAATGAACTTATTGGATGTACAAGATAGGTTAAAAACCCTAATTGGACAAGAATAAGCCTAGGGAGGACGAAAATGACCTAAATGTTCGTCCAATGACACAAATCAACTTATTGGATGCACATGATTGGTTAAAAACCCTAATTGGACAAGAATAAGCCTAGGGAGGACGAACATGACCTAAATGTTCCTCCAATGACACAAATGAACTTATTGGATGCACAAGATTGGCTAAAAACCCTAATTGGACAAGAATAAGCCTAGGGAGGACAAAAATTACCTAAATGTTCATCCAATGACACAAATTAACTTATTGGATGCACAAGATTGGTTAAAAACCCTAATGTGACAAGAATAAGCCTAGGGAGGACGAAAATGTCCTAAATGTTCATCCAATGACACAAATGAACTTATTGGATGTACAAGATAGGTTAAAAACCCTAATTGGACAAGAATAAGCCTAGGGAGGACGAAAATGACCTAAATGTTTGTCCAATGACACAAATCAACTTATTGGATGCACATGATTGGTTAAAAACCCTAATTGGACAAGAATAAGCCTAGGGAGGACGAAAATGACCTAAAAGTTCGTCTAATGACACAAATGAACTTATTGGATGCACAAGATTGGTTAAAAACCCTAATTGGACAAGAATAAGCCTAGGGAGGACGAAAATGACCTAAATGTTCATCGAATGACACAAATGAACTTATTGGATGTACAAGATAGGTTAAAAACCCTAATTGGACAAGAATAAGCCTAGGGAGGACGAAAATGACCTAAATGTTCATCCAATGACACAAATCAACTTATTGGATGCACATGATTGGTTCAAAACCCTAATTGGACAAGAATAAGCCTAGGGACGACGAAAATGACCTAAATGTTCGTCCAATGACACAAACACACCTATTGGATGCACAAGATTGCATAAAAACCCTAATTGGACAAGAATAAGACTATGGAGGACTAAAATGACCTAAATGTTCATCCAATGACACAAATGAACTTATTGGATGCACAAGATTGGTTAAAAACCCTAATTGGACAAGAATAAGCATAGGGAGGAGGAAAATGACCTAAATGTTCATCCAATGAAACAAACACATATTGAATGCACAAGATTGCTTAAAACCCTAATTGGACAAGAATAAGACTAGGGAGGACGAAAAGGACCTAAATGTTCATCCAATGACACAAATGAACTTATTGGATGCACAAGATTGGTTAAAAACCCTAATTGGACAAGAATAAGCCTAGGGAGGACGAAAATGACCTAAATGTTCATCCAATGACACATTTGAACTTATTGGATGCACAAGATTGGTTAAAAACCCTAATTGGACAAGAATAAGCCTAGGGAGGACAAAAATGACCTTAATGTTCGTCCAATGACACAAACACACCTATTGGATGCACAAGATTGCATAAAAACCCGAATTGGAAAAGAATAAGCCTTGGGAGGACGAAAATGACCTAAATGTTCAACCAATGACACAAATGAACTTATTGGATGCACAAGGTTGGTTAAAAACCCTAATTGGACAAGAATAAGCCTAGGGAGGACGAAAATGACCTAAATGTTCGTCCAATGACACAAACACACCTGTTGGATGCACAAGATTGCATAAAAACCGTAATTGGATAAGAATAGACTAGGGAGGACGAAAATGACCTAAATGTTCCTCCAATGACACAAATGAACTTATTGGATGCACATGATTGGCTAAAAACCCTAATTGGACAAGAATAAGCCTAGGGAGGACGAAAATGACCTAAATGTTCATCCAATGACACAAATGAACTTATTGGATGCACAAGATTTGTTAAAAATCCTAATTGGACAAGAATAAGCCTAGGGAGGACGAAAATGACCTAAATGTTCATCCAATGACACAAATGAACTTATTGGATGCACAAGATTGGTTAAAAACCCTAATTGGACAAGAATAAGCCTAGGGAGGACGAAAATGACCTAAATGTTCCTCCAATGACACAAAGACACCTATTGGATGCACAAGATTGCATAAAAACCCTAATTGGACAAGAATAAGACTAGGGAGGACGAAAATGACCTAAATGTTCATCCAATGACACAAATGAACTTATTGGATGCACAAGATTGGTTAAAAACCCTAATTGGACAAGAATAAGCCTAGGGAGGACGAAAATGACCTAAATGTTCATCCAATGACACAAATAAACTTATTGCATGCACAAGATTGGTTAAAAACCCTAATCGGACAAGAATAAGCCTAGGGAGGACGAAAATGACCTAAATGTTCTTCCAATGACACAAACACACCTATTGGATGCACAAGATTGCATAAAAACCCTAATTGGACAAGAATAAGACAAGGGAGGACGAAAATGACCTAAATGTTCCTCCAATGACACAAACACACCTATTGGATGCACAAGATTGCATAAAAACCCTAATTCGACAAGAATAAGACAAGGGAGGACGAAAATGACCTAAATGTTCATCCAATGACACAAATGAACTTATTGGATGCACAAGATTGGTTAAAAACCCTAATTGGACAAGAATAAGCCTAGGGAGGACGAAAATGACCTAAATGTTCATCCAATGATACAAATGAACTTATTGGATGCACAAGATTGGTTAAAAACCCTAATTGGACAAGAATAAGCCTAGGGAGAACGAAAATGACCTAAATGTTCGTAGATTGACACAAACACACCTATTGGATGCACAAGATTGTATAAAAACCCTAATTGGACAAGAATAAGACTAGGGAGGACGAAAATGACCTAAATGTTCCTCCAATGACACAAACACACCTATTGGATGCACAAGATTGCATAAAAACCCTAATTGGACAAGGATAAGACTAGGGAGGACGAAAATGACCTAAATGTTCATCCAATGACACAAATGAACTTATTGGATGCACAAGATTGGTTAAAAACCCTAATTGGACAAGAATAAGCCTAGGGAGGACGAAAATGACCTAAATGTTCATCCAATGACACAAATGAACTTATTGGATGCACAAGATTGGTTAAAAACCCTAATTGGACAAGAATAAGCCTAGGGAGGACGAAAATGACCTAAATGTTCATCCAATGACACAAATGAACTTATTGGATGCACAAGATTGGTTAAAAACCCTAATTGGACAAGAATAAGCCTAGGGACGACGAAAATGTCCTAAATGTTCGTCCAATGACACAAACACACCTATTGGATGCAAAAGATTGCATAAAAACGCTAATTGGACAAGAATAAGACTAGGGAGGACGAAAATGACTTAAATGTTCCTCCAATGACACAAACACCTATTGGATGCACAAGATTGGTTAAAAATCCTAATTGGACAAGAATAAGCCTAGGGAGGACGAAAGTGTCATAAATGTTCCTCCAATGACACAAATGAACTTATTGGTTGCACAAGATTGTCTAAAACCCCTAATTGGACAAGAATAAGCCTAGGGAGGACGAAAATGACCTAAATGTTCATCCAATGAGACATATGAACTAATTGGTTGCACAAGATTGGCTAAAACCCCTAATTGGACAAGAATAAGCCTAGGGAGGACGAAAATGACCTAAATGTTCATCCGATGACACAAATGAACTTATTGGATGCACAAGATTGGTTAAAAACCCTAATTGTACAAGAATAAGCCTAGGGAGGACGAAAATGACCTAAATGTTCATCCAATGACACAAATGAACTTATTGGATGCACAAGATTGGTTAAAAACCCTAATTGGACAAGAATAAGCCTAGGGAGGACGAAAATGACCTAAATGTTCGTCCAATGACACAAATCAAATTATTGGATGCACATGATTGGTTAAAAACCCTAATTGGACAAGAATAAGACTAGGGAGGACGAAAATGACCTAAATGTTCCTCCAATGAATAAAATGAACTTATTGGATGCACAAGATTGGCTAAAAACCCTAATTGGACAAGAATAAGCCTAGGGAGGACGAAAATGACCTAAATGTTCGTCCAATGACACAAATGAACTTATCGGATGCACAAGATTGGTTAAAAACCCTAATTGGACAAGAATAAACCTAGGGAGGACGAAAATGACCTAAATGTTCCTCCAATGACACAAATGAACTTATTGGATGCACAAGATTGGTTAAAAACCCTAATTGGACAAGAATAAGCCTAGGGAGGACGAAAATGACCTAAATGTTCGTCCAATGACACAAATCAAATTATTGGATGCACATGATTGGTTAAAAACCCTAATTGGACAAGAATAAGACTAGGGAGGACGAAAATGACCTAAATGTTCCTCCAATGAAAAAAATGAACTTATTGGATGCACAAGATTGGCTAAAAACCCTAATTGGACAAGAATAAGCCTAGGGAGGACGAAAATGACCTAAATGTTCGTCCAATGACACAAATGAACTTATCGGATGCACAAGATTGGTTAAAAATCCTAATTGGACAAGAATAAACCTAGGGAGGACGAAAATGACCTAAATGTTCCTCCAATGACACAAATGAACTTATTGGATGCACAAGATTGGTTAAAAACCCTAATTGGACAAGAATAAGCCTAGGGAGGACGAAAATGACCTAAATGTTCATCCAATGACACAAATCAACTTATTGGATGCACATGATTGGTTAAAAACCCTAATTGGACAAGAATAAGCCTAGGGAGGACGAAAATGGCCTAAATGTTCCTCCAATGACACAAATGAACTTATTGGATGCACAAGATTGGCTAAAAACCCTAATTGGACAAGAATAAGCCTAGGGAGGACGAAAATGTCCTAAATGTTCGTCCAATGACACAAACACACCTATTGGATGCACAAGATTGCTTAAAAACCCTAATTGGACAAGAATAAGCCTAGGGAGGACGAAAATGACCTAAATGTTCATCCAATGACACAAATGAACTTATTGGATGCACAAGACTGGTTAAAAACCCTAATTGGACAAGAATAAGACTAGGGAGGACGAAAATGACCTAAATGTTCCTCCAATGAATAAAATGAACTTATTGGATGCACAAGATTGGCTAAAAACCCTAATTGGACAATAATAAGCCTAGGGAGGACGAAAATGAGCTAAATGTTCATCCAATGACACAAATGAACTTATTGGATGCACAAGATTGGTTAAAAACCCTAATTGGACAAGAATAAACCTAGGGAGGACGAAAATGACCTAAATGTTCATCCAATGACACAAATGAACTTATTGGATGCACAAGATTGGTTGAAAACCCTAATTGGACAAGAATAAGCCTAGGGAGGACGAAAATGACCTAAATGTTCATCCAATGACACAAATCAACTTATTGGATGCACAAGATTGGTTAAAAACCCTAATTGGACAAGAATAAGCCTAGGGAGGACGAAAATGGCCTAAATGTTCCTCCAATGACACAAATGAACTTATTGGATGAACAAGATTGGCTAAAAACCCTAATTGGACAAGAATAAGCCTAGGGAGGACGAAAATGACCTAAATGTTCGTCCAATGACACAAACACACCTATTGGATGCACAAGATTTCCTAAAAACCCTAATTGGACAAGAATAAGCCTAGGGAGGACGAAAATGACCTAAATGTTCATCCAATGACACAAATGAACTTATTGGATGCACAAGACTTGTTAAAAACACTAATTGGGCAAGAATAATCCTAGGGAGGACAAAAATGACCTAAATGTTCATCCAATGACACAAATGAACTTATTGGATGCACAAGATTGGTTAAAAACCCTAATGGGACAAGAATAAGCATAGGGAGGACGAAAATGACCTAAATGTTCATCCAATGACACAAACACACATATTGGATGCACAAGATTGCTTAAAACCCTAATTGGACAAGAATAAGACTAGGGAGGACGAAAATGACGTAAATGTTCATCCAATGACACAAATGAACTTATTGGATGCGCAAGATTGGTTAAAAACCTTAATTGGACAAGAATAAGCCTAGGGAGGACGAAAATGACCTAAATGTTCATCCAATGACACAAATGAACTTATTGGATGCACAAGATTGGTTAAAAACCCTAATTGGACAAGAATAA
>JBBPBR010000090.1:306803-320452 GCA_037974775.1 Cicer pinnatifidum
TTATTCTTGTCCAATTAGGGTTTTTAACCAATCTTGTGCATCCAATAAGTTAATTTGTGTCATTGGATGAACATTTAGGTCATTTTCGTCCTCCCTAGGCTTATTCTTGTCCAATTAGGGTTTTTGTGCAATTTTGTGCATCCAATAGGTGTGTTTGTGTCATTGGACGAACATTTAGGTCATTTTCATCCTCCCTAGGCTTATTATTGTCCAATTAGGGTTTTTAGCCAATCTTGTGCATCAAATAAGTTCATTTGTGTCATTGGAGGAACATTTAGGTCATTTTCGTCCTCCCTAGGCTTATTCTTTTCCTATTAGGGTTTTTAACCAATCATGTGCATCCAAAAAGTTGATTTGTGTCATTGGATGAACATTTAGGTCATTTTCGTCCTCCCTAGGCTTATTCTTGTCCAATTAGGGTTTTTAACCAATCTTGTGCATCCAATAAGTTCATTTGTGTCATTGGATGAAAACTTAGGTCATTTTCGTCCTCCCTAGGCTTATTCTTGTCCAATAAGGGTTTTTAGCCAATCTTGTGCATCCAATAAGTTCATTTGTGTCATTGGAGGAACATTTAGGTCATTTTCGTCCTCCCTAGTCTTATTCTTGTCCAATTAGGGTTTTTATGCAATCTTGTGCATCCAATAGGTGTGTTTGTGTCATTGGACGAACATTTAGGTCATTTTCGTCCTCCCTAAGCTTATTCTTGTCCAATTAGGGATTTTAACCAATCTTGTGCATCCAATAAGTTCAATTGTGTCATTGGATGAACATTTAGGTCATTTTCGTCCTCCCTAGGCTTATTCTTGTCCAATTAGGGTTTTTAACCAATCATGTGCATCATTTAAGTTGATTTGTGTCATTGGACGAACATTTAGGTCATTTTCGTCCTCCCTAGGCTTATTCTTGTCCAATTAGGGTTTTTAACCTATCTTGTACATCCAATAAGTTCATTTGTGTCATTCGATGAACATTTAGGTCATTTTCGTCCTCCCTAGGCTTATTCTTGTCCAATTAGGGTTTTTAACCAATCTTGTGCATCCAATAAGTTCATTTGTGTCATTAGACGAACTTTTAGGTCATTTTCGTCCTCCCTAGGCTTATTCTTGTCCAATTAGGGTTTTTAACCAATCATGTGCATCCAATAAGTTGATTTGTGTCATTGGACAAACATTTAGGTCATTTTCGTCCTCCCTAGGCTTATTCTTGTCCAATTAGGGTTTTTAACCTATCTTGTACATCCAATAAGTTCATTTGTGTCATTGGATGAACATTTAGGACATTTTCGTCCTCCCTAGGCTTATTCTTGTCACATTAGGGTTTTTAACCAATCTTGTGCATCCAATAAGTTAATTTGTGTCATTGGATGAACATTTAGGTAATTTTTGTCCTCCCTAGGCTTATTCTTGTCCAATTAGGGTTTTTAGCCAATCTTGTGCATCCAATAAGTTCATTTGTGTCATTGGAGGAACATTTAGGTCATGTTCGTCCTCCCTAGGCTTATTCTTGTCCAATTAGGGTTTTTAACCAATCATGTGCATCCAATAAGTTGATTTGTGTCATTGGACGAACATTTAGGTCATTTTCGTCCTCCCTAGGCTTATTCTTGTCCAATTAGGGTTTTTAACCTATCTTGTACATCCAATAAGTTCATTTGTGTCATTGGATGAACATTTAGGTCATTTTCGTCCTCCCTAGGCTTATTCTTGTCACATTAGGGTTTTTAACCAATCTTGTGCATCCAATAAGTTAATTTGTGTCATTGGATGAACATTTAGGTAATTTTTATCCTCCCTAGGCTTATTCTTGTCCAATTAGGGTTTTTAGCCAATCTTGTGCATCCAATAAGTTCATTTGTGTCATTGGAGGAACATTTAGGTCATGTTCGTCCTCCCTAGGCTTGTTCTTGTCCAATTAGGGTTTTTAACCAATCATGTGCATCCAATAAGTTGATTTGTGTCATTGGATGAACATTTAGGTCATTTTCGTCCTCCCTAGGCTTATTCTTGTCCAATTAGGGTTTTTAACCAATCTTGTGCATCCGATAAGTTCATTTGTGTCATTGGATGAACATTTAGGTCATTTTCGTCTTCCCTAGGCTTATTCTTGTCCAATTAGGGTTTTTAACCAATCTTGCGCATTTAATAGGTGTGTTTGTGTCATTGGATAAACATTTAGGTCATTTTCGTCCTCCCTAGTCTTATTCTTGTCCGATTAGGGTTTTTATGTAATCTTGTGCATCCAATAGGTGTGTTTGTGTCATTGGACGAACATTTAGGTCATTTTCGTCCTCCCTAGGCTTATTCTTGTCCAATTAGGGTTTTTAACCAATCTTGTGCATCCAATAAGTTCATTTGTGTCATTGGATGAACATTTAGGTCATTTTCGTCATCCCTAGGCTTATTCTTGTCCGATTAGGGTTTTTAACCAATCATGTGCATCCAATAAGTTGATTTGTGTCATTGGATGAACATTTAGGTCATTTTCGTCTTCCCTAGGCTTATTCTTGTCCAATTAGGGTTTTTAACCAATCTTGTGCATCCAATAAGTTCATTTGTGTCATTGGATGAACATTTAGGTCATTTTCGTCTTCCCTAGGCTTATTCTTGTCCAATTAGGGTTTTTAACCAATCTTGTGCATCCAATAAGTTCATTTGTGTCATTGGAGGAACATTTAGGTCATTTTTTTCCTCCCTATGCTTATTCTTGTCCAATTAGGGTTTTTAACCAATCTTGTGCATCCAATAGGTGTGTTTGTGTCATTGGATAAACATTTAGGTCATTTTCGTCCTCCTTAGTCTTATTCTTGTCCAATTAGGGTTTTTATGTAATCTTGTGCATCCAATAAGTTCATTTGTGTCATTGGTTGAACATTTAGGTCATTTTCGTACTCCCTAGGCTTATTCTTGTCCAATTAGGGTTATTAACCAACCTTGTGCATCCAATAAGTTCCTTTGTGTCATTGGAGGAACATTTAGGTCATTTTCATCCTCCCTAGTCTTATTCTTGTCCAATTAGGGTTTTTATGCAATCTTGTACATCCAATAGGTGTGTTTGTGTCATTGGAGGAACATTTAGGTCATTTTCGTCCTCCCTAGTCTTATTCTTGTCCAATTAGGGTTTTTATGCAATCTTGTGCATCCAATAGGTGTGTTTGTGTCATTGGATAAACATTTAGGTCATTTTCGTCCTCCTTAGTCTTATTCTTGTCCAATTAGGGTTTTTATGTAATCTTGTGCATCCAATAAGTTCATTTGTGTCATTGGTTGAACATTTAGGTCATTTTCGTACTCCCTAGGCTTATTCTTGTCCAATAGGGTTATTAACCAACCTTGTGCATCCAATAAGTTCATTTGTGTCATTGGAGGAACATTTAGGTCATTTTCGTCCTCCCTAGTCTTATTCTTGTCCAATTAGGGTTTTTATGCAATCTTGTGCATCCAATAGGTGTGTTTGTGTCATTGGACGAACATTTAGGTCATTTTCGTCCTCCCTAGGCTTATTCTTGTCCAATTAGGGTTTTTAGCAAACCTTGTGAATCCAATAAGTTCATTTGTGTCATTGGTTGAACATTTAGGTCATTTTCGTCCTCCCTAGGCTTATTCTTGTCCAATTAGGGTTTTTAACCAACCTTGTGAATCCAATAAGTTCATTTGTGTCATTGGTTGAACATTTAGGTCATTTTCGTCCTCCCTAGGCTTATTCTTGTCCAATTAGGGTTTTTAACCAACCTTGTGCATCCAATAAGTTCATTTGTGTCATTGGAGGAACATTTAGGTCATTTTCGTCCTCCCTAATCTTATTCTTGACCAATTAGGGTTTTTATGCAATCTTGTTCATCCAATAGGTGTGTTTGTGTCATTGGACGAACATTTAGGTCATTTTCGTCCTCCCTAGGCTTATTCTTGTCCAATTAGGGTTTTTAACCAATCTTGTGCATCCAATAAGTTCATTTGTGTCATTGGATGAACATTTAGGTCATTTTCGTCCTCCCTAGTCTTATTCTTGTCCAATTAGGGTTTTAAGCAATCTTGTGCATCCAATATGTGGGTTTGTGTCATTGGATGAACGTTTAGGTCATTTTCGTCCTCTCTATGCTTATTCTTGTCCAATTAGGGTTTTTAACCAATCTTGTGCATCCAATAAGTTCATTTGTGTCATTGGACGAACATTTAGGTCATTTTCGTCCTTCCTAGTCTTATTCTTGTCCAATTAGGGTTTTTATGCAATCTTGTGCATCCAATAGGTGTGTTTGTGTCATTGGACGAACATTTAGGTCATTTTCGTCCTCCCTAGGCTTATTCTTGTCCAATTAGGGTTTTTAACCAATCTTGTGCATCCAATAAGTTCATTTGTGTCATTGGATGAACATTTAGGTCATTTTCGTCCTCCCTAGTCTTATTCTTGTCCAATTAGGGTTTTTAACCAACCTTGTGCATCCAATAAGTTCATTTGTGTCATTGGTGGAACGTTTAGGTCATTTACGTCCTCCCTAGTCTTATTCTTGTCCAATTAGGGTTTTTATGCAATCTTGTGCATCCAATAGGTGTGTTTGTGTCATTGGAGGAACATTTAGGTCATTTTCGTCCTCCCTAGTCTTATTCTTGTCCAATTAGGGTTTTTATGCAATCTTGTGCATCCAATAGGTGTGTTTGTGTCATTGGACGAACATTTAGGTCATTTTCGTCCTCCCTAGGCTTATTCTTGTCCAATTAGGGTTTTTAACCAATCTTGTGCATCCAATAAGTTCATTTGTGTCATTGGATGAACATTTAGGTCATTTTCGTCGTCCCTAGTCTTATTCTTGTCCAATTAGGGTTTTAAGCAATCTTGTGCATCCAATATGTGGGTTTGTGTCATTGGATGAACATTAAGGTCATTTTCGTCCTCCCTATGCTTATTTTTGTCCAATTAGGGTTTTTAACCAATCTTGTGCATCCAATAAGTTCATTTGTGTCAATGGATGAACATTTATGACATTTTCGTCCTCCCTAGTCTTATTCTTGTCCAATTAGGGTTTTATGCAATCTTGTGCATCCAATAGGTGTGTTTGTGTCATTGGACGAACATTTAGGTCATTTTCGTCCTCCCTAGGCTTATTCTTGTCCAATTAGGGTTTTTAACCAATCTTGTGCATCCAATAAGTTCATTTGTGTCATTGGATGAACATTTAGGTCATTTTCGTCGTCCCTAGTCTTATTCTTGTCCAATTAGGGTTTTAAGCAATCTTGTGCACCCAATATGTGTGTTTGTGTCATTGGATGAACATTTAGGTCATTTTCGTCCTCCCTATGCTTATTCTTGTCCAATTAGGGTTTTTAACCAATCTTGTGCATCCAATAAGTTCATTTGTGTCATTGGATGAACATTTAGGTCATTTTTGTCCTCCATAGGCTTATTCTTGTCCAATTAGGGTTTTTAACCAATCATGTGCATCCAATAAGTTCATTTGTGTCATTGGATGAAAATTTAGGTCATTTTCGTTCTCCCTAGGCTTATTCTTGTCCAATAAGGGTTTTTAGCCAATCTTGTGCATCCAATAAGTTCATTTGTGTCATTGGAGGAACATTTAGGTCATTTTCGTCCTCCCTAGGCTTATTCTTGTCCAATTAGGGTTTTTAACCTATCTTGTACATCCAATAAGTTCATTTGTGTCATTGGATGAACATTTAGGTCATTTTCGTCCTCCCTAGGCTTATTCTTGTCCCATTAGGGTTTTTAACCAATCTTGTGCATCCAATAAGTTAATTTGTGTCATTGGATGAACATTTAGGTAATTTTTGTCCTCCCTAGGCTTATTCTTGTCCAATTAGGGTTTTTAGCCAATCTTGTGCATCCAATAAGTTCATTTGTGTCATTGGAGGAACATTTAGGTCATGTTCGTCCTCCCTAGGCTTATTCTTGTCCAATTAGGGTTTTTAACCAATCATGTGCATCCAATAAGTTGATTTGTGTCATTGGATGAACATTTAGGTCATTTTCGTCCTCCCTAGGCTTATTCTTGTCCAATTAGGGTTTTTAACCAATCTTGTGCATCCAATAGTTATGTTTGAGTCATTGGAGGAACATTTAGGTCATTTTCGTCCTCCCTAGTCTTATTCTTGGCCAATTAGGGTTTTTATGCAATCTTGTGCATCCAATAGGTGTGTTTGTGTCATTGGACGAACATTTAGGTCATTTTCGTCCTCCCTAGGCTTATTCTTGTCCAATTAGGGTTTTTAACCAATCTTGTGCATCCAATAAGTTCATTTGTGTCATTGGTTGAACATTTAGGTCATTTTCGTCCTCCCTAGTCTTATTCTTGTCCAATTAGGGTTTTTATGCAATCTTTTGCATCCAATAGGTGTGTTTGTGTCATTGGACGAACATTTAGGTCATCTTCGTCCTCCCTAGGCTTATTCTTGTCCAATTAGGGTTTTTAACCTATCTTGTGCATCCAATAAGTTCAATTGTATCATTGGATGAACATTTAGGTCATTTTCGTCCTCCCTAGGCTTATTCTTGTCCAATTAGGGTTTTTAACAAATCTTGTGCATCCAATAAGTTCATTTGTGTCATTGGACGAACATTTAGGTCATTTTCGTCCTCCCTAGTATTATTCTTGTCCAATTAGGGTTTTAAGCAATCTTGTGCATCCAATATGTGTGTTTGTGTCATTGGATGAACATTTAGGTCATTTTCGTCCTCCCTATGCTTATTCTTGTCCAATTAGGGTTTTTAACCAATCTTGTGCATCCAATAAGTTCGTTTGTGTCATTGGAGGAACATTTAGGTCATTTTCGTCCTCCCTAGTCTTATTCTTGTCCAATTAGGGTTTTTATGCAATCTTGTGCATCCAATAGGTGTGTTTGTGTCATTGGACGAACATTTAGGTCATTTTCGTCCTCCCTAGGCTTATTCTTGTCCAAGTAGGGTTTTTAACCAATCTTGTGCATCCAATAAGTTCATTTGTGTCATTGGATGAACATTTAGGCCATTTTCGTCCTCCATAGTCTTATTCTTGTCCAATTAGGGTTTTTATGCAATCTTGTGCATCCAATAGATGTGTTGGTGTCATTGGAGGAACATTTAGGTCATTTTCGTCCTCCCTAGTCTTATTCTTGTCCAATTAGGGTTTTTATGCAATCTTGTGCATCCAATAGGTGTGTTTGTGTCATTGGACGAACATTTAGGTCATTTTCGTCCTCCCTAGGCTTATTCTTGTCCAATTAGGGTTTTTAACCAATCTTGTGCATCCAATAAGTTCATTTGTGTCTTTGGATGAACATTTAGATCATTTTCGTCCTCCCTAGTCTTATTCTGTCCAATTAGGGTTTTTATGCAATCTTGTGCATCCAATAGGTGTGTTTGTGTCATTGGAGGAACATTTAGGTCATTTTCGTCCTCCCTAGTCTTATTCTTGTCCAATTAGGGTTTTTATGCAATCTTCTGCATCCAATAGGTGTGTTTGTGTCATTGGACGAACATTTAGGTCATTTTCGTCCTCCCAAGGCTTATTCTTGTCCATTTAGGGTTTTTAGCCAATCTTGTGCATCCAATAAGTTCATTTGTGTCATTGGAGGAACATTTAGGTCATTTTCGTCCTCCCTAGTCTTATTCTTGTCCAATTAGGGTTTTTATGCAATCTTGTGCATCCAATAGGTGTGTTTGTGTCATTGGACGAACATTTAGGTCATTTTCGTCCTCCCTAGGCTTATTCTTGTCCAATTAGGGTTTTTAACCAATCTTGTGCATCCAATAAGTTCATTTGTGTCATTGGATGAACATTAAGGTCATTTTCGCCTTCCCTAGGCTTATTCTTGTCCAATTAGGGTTTTTAACCAATCTTGTGCATCTAATAGGTGTGTTTGTGTCATTGGATAAACATTTAGGTCATTTTCGTCCTCCCTAGTCTTATTCTTGTCCAATTAGGGTTTTTATGCAATCTTGTGCATCCAATAGGTGTGTTTGTGTCATTGGACGAACATTTAGGTCATTTTCGTCCTCCCTAGACTTACTCTTGTCCAATTAGGGTTTTTAACCAACGTTGTGCATCCAATAAGTTCATTTGTGTCATTAGATGAACATTTAGGTCATTTTCGTCCTCCCTAGACTTATTCTTGTCCAATTAGGGTTTTTAACCAACGTTGTGCATCCAATAAGTTCATTTGTGTCATTGGATGAACATTTAGGTCATTTTTGTCTTCCCTAGGCTTATTCTTGTCCAATTAGGGTTTTTAACCAATCTTGTGCATCCAATAAGTTCATTTGTGTCATTGGATGAACATTTAGGTCATTTTCGTCCTCCCTAGGCTTATTCTTGTCCAATTAGGGTTTTTAGCCAATCTTGTGCATCCAATAAGTTCATTTGTGTCATTGGAGGAACATTTAGGTCATTTTCGTCCTCCCTAGTCTTATTCTTGTCCAATTAGGGTTTTTATGCAATCTTGTGCATCCAATAGGTGTGTTTGGGTCATTGGACGAACATTTAGATCATTTTCGCCCTCCCTAGGCTTATTCTTGTCCAATTAGGGTTTTTACCAATCTTGTGCATCCAATAAGTTCATTTGTGTCATTGGGTTAACATTTAGGTCATTTTCGTCCTCCCTAGGCTTATTCTTGTCCAATTAGGGTTTTTAACCAATCTTGTGCATCCAATAAGTTCATTTGTGTCATTGGATGAACATTTTGGTCATTTTCGTCCTCCCTAATCTTATTCTTGTCCAATTAGGGTTTTAAGCAATCTTGTGCGTCCAATATGTGGGTTTGTGTCATTGGATGAACATTTAGGTCATTTTCGTCCTCCCTATGCTTATTCTTGTCCAATTAGGGTTTTTAACCAATCTTGTGCATCCAATAAGTTCATTTGTGTCATTGGATGAACATTTAGGTCATTTTCGTCCTCCCTAGTCTTATTCTTGTCCAATTAGGGTTTTTATGCAATCTTGTGCATCCAATAGGAGTGTTTGTGTCACTAGAGGAACATTTAGGTCATTTTCGTCCTCCCTAGTCTTATTCTTGTCCAATTAGGGTTTTTATGCAATCTTGTGCATCCAATAGGTGTGTTTGTGTCATTGGACGAACATTTAGGTCATTTTCGTCCTCCCTAGGCTTATCCTTGTCCAAGTAGGGTTTTTAACCAATCTTGTGCATCCAATAAGTTCATTTGTGTCATTGGATGAACATTTATGTCATTTTCGTCTTCCCTAGTCTTATTCTTGTCCAATTAGGGTTTTTATGCAATCTTGTGCATCCAATAGGTGTGTTTGTGTCATTGGAGGAACATTTAGGTCATTTTCATCCTCCCTAGTCTTATTCTTGTCCAATTAGGGTTTTTATGGAATCTTGTGCATTCAATAGGTGTGTTTGTGTCATTGGAGGAACATTTAGGTCATTTTCGTCATCCCTAGTCTTATTCTTGTCGAATTAGGGTTTTTATGCAATCTTGTGCATCCAATAGGTGTGTTTGTGTCATTGGAGGAACATTTAGGTTATTTTCGTCCTCCCTAGTCTTATTCTTGTCCAATTAGGGTTTTTAACCAATCTTGTGCATCCAATAAGTTCATTTGTGTCATTGGATGAATATTTAGGTCATTTTCGTCGTCGCTAGTCTTATTCTTGTCGAATTAGGGTTTTTATGCAATCTTGTGCATCCAATAGGTGTGTTTGTGTCATTGGAGGAACATTTAGGTCATTTTCGTCCTCCCTAGTCTTATTCTTGTCCAATTAGGGTTTTTATGCAATCTTGTGCATCCAATAGGTGTGTTTGTGTCATTGGACGAACATTTAGGTCATTTTCGTCCTCCCTAGGCTTATCCTTGTCCAAGTAGGGTTTTTAACCAATCTTGTGCATCCAATAAGTTCATTTGTGTCATTGGATGAACATTTAGGTCATTTTCGTCATCCCTAGTCTTATTCTTGTCCAATTAGGGTTTTAAGCAATCTTGTGCATCCAATATGTGTGTTTGTGTCATTGGATGAACATTTAGGTCATTTTCGTCCTCCCTATGCTTATTCTTGTCCAATTAGGGTTTTTAACCAATCTTGTGCATCCAATAAGTTCATTTGTGTCATTGGATGAACATTTAGGTCATTTAGGTCCTCCCTAGGCTTATTCTTGTCCAATTAGGGTTTTTAACCAATATTGTGCATCCAATAAGTTCATTTGTGTCATTGGATGAACATTTAGGTCATTTTCGTCCTCCCTAGGCTTGTTCTTGTCCAATTAGGGTTTTTATGCAATCTTGTGCATCCAATAGGTGTGTTTGTGTCATTGGACGAACATTTAGGTCATTTTCGGCCTCCGTAGGCTTATTCTTGTCCAATTAGGGTTTTTATGCAATCCTTTGCATCCAATAGGTGTGTTTGTGTCATTGGACGAACATTTAGGTCATTTTCGTCCTCCCTAGGCTTATTCTTGTCCAATTAGGGTTTTTAACCAACCTTGTGCATCCAATAAGTTCATTTGTGTCATTGGTTGAACATTTAGGTTATTTTCGTCCTCCCTAGGCTTATTCTTGTCCAATTAGGGTTTCTAACCAACCTTGTGTATCCAATAAGTTCATTTGTGTCATTGGTGGAACATTTAGGTCATTTACGTCCTCCCTAGTCTTATTCTTGTCCAATTAGGGTTTTTATGCAATATTGTGCATCCAATAGGTGTGTTTCTGTCATTGGAGGAACATTTAGGTCATTTTCGTCCTCCCTAGTCTTATTCTTGTCCAATTAGGGTTTTTATGCAATCTTGTGCATCCAATAGGTGTGTTTGTGTCATTGGACGAACATTTAGGTCATTTTCGTCCTCCCTAGGCTTATTCTTGTCCAATTAGGGTTTTTAACCAACCTTGTGCATCCAATAAGTTCATTTGTGTCATTGGTTGAACATTTAGGTCATTTCCGTCCTCCCTAGTCTTATTCTTGTCCAATTAGGGTTTTAAGCAATCTTGTGCATCCAATATGTGTGTTTGTGTCATTGGATGAACATTTAGGTTATTTTCGTCCTCCCTAGTTTTATTCTTGTCCAACTAGGGTTTTTAAGCAATCTTGTGCATCCAATAGGTGTGTTTGTGTCATTGGAGGAACATTTAGGTCATTTTCGTCCTCCCTAGTCTTATTCTTGTCCAATTAGGGTTTTTATGCAATCTTGTGCATCCAATAGGTGTGTTTGTGTCATTGGACGAACATTTAGGTCATTTTCGTCCTCCCTAGGCTTATTCTTATCCAATTAGGGATTTTAACCAATCTTGTGCATCCAATAAGTTCATTTGTGTCATTGGATGAACATTTAGGTCATTTTCGTCCTCCCTAGTCTTATTCTTGTCCAATTAGGGTTTTTATGCAATCTTGTGCATCCAATAGGTGTGTTTGTGTCATTGGAGGAACATTTAGGTCATTTTCGTCCTCCCTAGTCTTATTCTTGTCCAATTAGGGATTTTATGCAATCTTGTGCATCCAACAGGTGTGTTTGTGTCATTGGACGAACATTTAGGTCATTTTCGTCCTCCCTAGGCTTATTCTTGTCCAATTAGGGTTTTTAACCAATCTTGTGCATCCAATAAGTTCATTTGTGTCATTGGATGAACATTTAGGTCATTTTCGTCCTCCCTAGTCTTATTCTTGTCCAATTAGGGTTTTTATGCAATCTTGTGCATCCAATAGGTGTGTTTGTGTCATTGGACGAACATTTAGGTCATTTTCGTCCTCCCTAGGCTTATTCTTGTCCAATTAGGGTTTTTAACCAATCTTGTGCATCCAATAGGTGTGTTTGTGTCATTGGAGGTACATTTAGGTCATTTTCGTCCTCCCTATGCTTATTCTTGTCCAATTAGGGTTTTTATGCAATCTTGTGCATCCAATAGGTGTATTTGTGTCATTGGACGAACATTTAGGTCATTTTCGTCGTCCCTAGGCTTATTCTTGTCCAATTATGGTTTTTAACCAACCTTGTGCATCCAATAAGTTCATTTGTGTCATTGGATGAACATTTAGGTCATTTTCGTCCTCCCTAGTCTTATTCTTGTCCAATTAGGGTTTTTATGCAATCTTGTGCATCCAATAGGTGTGTTTGTGTCATTGGACGAACATTTAGGTCATTTTCGTCCTCCCTAGGCTTATTCTTGTCCAATTAGGGTTTTTAACCAATCTTGTGCATCCAATAGGTGTGTTTGTGTCATTGGATAAACGTTTAGGTCATTTTCGTCCTCCCTAGTCTTATTCTTGTCCAATTAGGGTTTTTATGCAATCTTGTGCATCCAATAGGTGTGTTTGTGTCATTGGATGAACATTTAGGTCATTTTCGTCCTCCCTAGGCTTATTCTTGTAGAATTAGGGTTTTTAACCAATCTTGTGCATCCAATAAGTTCATTTGTGTCATTGGATGAACATTTAGGTCATTTTCGTCCTCCCTCGGCTTATTCTTATCCAATTAAGGTTTTTAGCCAATCTTGTGCATCCAATAAGTTCATTTGTGTCATTGGAGGAACATTTAGGTCATTTTCGTCCTCCCTAGTCTTATTCTTGTCCAATTAGGGTTTTTATGCAATCTTGTGCATCCAATAGGTGTGTTTGTGTCATTGGACGAACATTTAGGTCATTTTCGTCCTCCCTATGCTTATTCTTGTCCAATTAGGGTTTTTAACCAATCTTGTGCATCCAATAAGTTCATTTGTGTCATTGGATGAACATTTAGGTCATTTAAGTCCTCTCTATGCTTATTCTTGTCCAATTAGGGTTTTTAACCAATCTTGTGCATCCAATAAGTTCATTTGTGTCATTGGATGAACATTTAGGTCATTTTCGTCCTCCCTAGGCTTGTTCTTGTCCAATTAGGGTTTTTATGCAATCTTGTGCATCCTATAGGGTTGTTTATGTCATTGGACGAACATTTAGGTCATTTTCGTCCTCCCTAGGCTTATTCTTGTCCAATTAGGGTTTTTAACCAATCTTGTGCATCCAATAAGTTCATTTGTGTCATTGGATGAACATTTAGGTCATTTTCGTCATCCCTAGTCTTATTCTTGTCCAATTAGGGTTTTTAGCAATCTTGTGCATCCAATATGTGTGTTTGTGTCATTGGATGAACATTTAGGTCATTTTCGTCCTCCCTATGCTTATTCTTGTCCAATTAGGGTTTTTAACCAATCTTGTGCATCCAATAAGTTCATTTGTGTCATTGGATAAACATTTAGGTCATTTTCGTCCTCCCTAGGCTTATTCTTGTCCAATTAGGGTTTTTAAGCAATCTTGTGCATCCAATAGGTGTGTTTGTGTCATTGGACGAACATTTAGGTCATTTTCGTCCTCCCTAGGCTTATTCTTGTCCAATTAGGGTTTTTAACCAACCTTGTGCATCCAATAAGTTCATTTGTGTCATTGGTTGAACATTTAGGTCATTTTCGTCCTCCCTAGTCTTATTCTTGTCCAATTAGGGTTTTTATGCAATCTTTTGCATCCAATAGGTGTGTTTGTGTCATTGGACGAACATTTAGGTCATCTTCATCCTCCCTAGGCTTATTCTTGTCCAATTAGGGTTTTTAACCTATCTTGTGCATCCAATAAGTTCAATTATGTCATTGGATGAACATTTAGGTCATTTTCGTCCTCCCTAGGCTTATTCTTGTCCAATTAGGGTTTTTAACAAATCTTGTGCATCCAATAAGTTCATTTGTGTC
>JBBPBR010000090.1:320462-350884 GCA_037974775.1 Cicer pinnatifidum
TGTGCATCCAATAAGTTGATTTGTGTCATTGGATGAACATTTAGGTCATTTTCGTCCTCCCTAGGCTTATTCTTGTCCAATTAGGGTTTTTAACCAATCTTGTGCATCCAATAGTTGTGTTTGAGTCATTGGAGGAACATTTAGGTCATTTTCGTCCTCCCTAGTCTTATTCTTGGCCAATTAGGGTTTTTAAGCAATCTTGTGCATCCAATAGGTGTGTTTGTGTCATTGGACGAACATTTAGGTCATTTTCGTCCTCCCTAGGCTTATTCTTGTCCAATTAGGGTTTTTAACCAACCTTGTGCATCCAATAAGTTCATTTGTGTCATTGGTTGAACATTTAGGTCATTTTCGTCCTCCCTAGTCTTATTCTTGTCCAATTAGGGTTTTTATGCAATCTTTTGCATCCAATAGGTGTGTTTGTGTCATTGGACGAACATTTAGGTCATCTTCATCCTCCCTAGGCTTATTCTTGTCCAATTAGGGTTTTTAACCTATCTTGTGCATCCAATAAGTTCAATTATGTCATTGGATGAACATTTAGGTCATTTTCGTCCTCCCTAGGCTTATTCTTGTCCAATTAGGGTTTTTAACAAATCTTGTGCATCCAATAAGTTCATTTGTGTCCTTGGACGAACATTTAGGTCATTTTCGTCCTCCCTGGTATTATTCTTGTCCAATTAGGGTTTTAAGCAATCTTGTGCATCCAATATGTGTGTTTGTGTCATTGGATGAACATTTAGGTCATTTTCGTCCTCCCTATGCTTATTCTTGTCCAATTAGGGTTTTTAACCAATCTTGTGCATCCAATAAGTTCATTTGTGTCATTGGATGAACATTTAGGTCATTTTTGTCCTCCATAGGCTTATTCTTGTCCAATTAGGGTTTTTAACCAATCATGTGCATCCAATAAGTTCATTTGTGTCATTGGATGAAAATTTAGGTCATTTTCGTTCTCCCTAGGCTTATTCTTGTCCAATAAGGGTTTTTAGCCAATCTTGTGCATCCAATAAGTTCATTTGTGTCATTGGAGGAACATTTAGGTCATTTTCGTCCTCCCTAGTCTTATTCTTGTCCAATTAGGGTTTTTATGCAATCTTGTGCATCCAATAGGTGTGTTTGTGTCATTGGAGGAACATTTAGGTCATTTTCGTCCTCCCTAGGCTTATTCTTGTCACATTAGGGTTTTTAACCAATCTTGTGCATCCAATAAGTTAATTTGTGTCATTGGATGAAAATTTAGGTCATTTTCGTTCTCCCTAGGCTTATTCTTGTCCAATAAGGGTTTTTAGCCAATCTTGTGCATCCAATAAGTTCATTTGTGTCATTGGAGGAACATTTAGGTCATTTTCGTCCTCCCTAGGCTTATTCTTGTCCAATTAGGGTTTTTAACCTATCTTGTACATCCAATAAGTTCATTTGTGTCATTGGATGAACATTTAGGTCATTTTCGTCCTCCCTAGGCTTATTCTTGTCACATTAGGGTTTTTAACCAATCTTGTGCATCCAATAAGTTAATTTGTGTCATTGGATGAACATTTAGGTAATTTTTATCCTCCCTAGGCTTATTCTTGTCCAATTAGGGTTTTTAGCCAATCTTGTGCATCCAATAAGTTCATTTGTGTCATTGGAGGAACATTTAGGTCATGTTCGTCCTCCCTAGGCTTGTTCTTGTCCAATTAGGGTTTTTAACCAATCATGTGCATCCAATAAGTTGATTTGTGTCATTGGATGAACATTTAGGTCATTTTCGTCCTCCCTAGGCTTATTCTTGTCCAATTAGGGTTTTTAACCAATCTTGTGCATCCAATACGTTCATTTGTGTCATTGGATGAACATTTAGGTCATTTTCGTCATCCCTAGTCTTATTCTTGTCCAATTAGGGTTTTAAGCAATCTTGTGCATCCAATATGTGTGTTTGTGTCATTGGATGAACATTTAGGTCATTTTCGTCCTCCCTATGCTTATTCTTGTCCAATTAGGGTTTTTAACCAATCTTGTGCATCCAATAAGTTCATTTGTGTCATTGGATGAACATTTAGGTCATTTTTGTCCTCCATAGGCTTATTCTTGTCCAATTAGGGTTTTTAACCAATCATGTGCATCCAATAAGTTCATTTGTGTCATTGGATGAAAATTTAGGTCATTTTCGTTCTCCCTAGGCTTATTCTTGTCCAATAAGGGTTTTTAGCCAATCTTGTGCATCCAATAAGTTCATTTGTGTCATTGGAGGAACATTTAGGTCATTTTCGTCCTCCCTAGTCTTATTCTTGTCCAATTAGGGTTTTTATGCAATCTTGTGCATCCAATAGGTGTGTTTGTGTCATTGGACGAACATTTAGGTCATTTTCGTCCTCCCTAGGCTTATTCTTGTCCAATTAGGGTTTTTAACCAATATTGTGCATCCAATAGGTGTGTTTGTGTCATTGGAGGAACATTTAGATCATTTTCATCCTCCCTAGTCTTATTCTTGTCCAATTAGGGATTTTATGCAATCTTGTGCATCCAATAGGTGTGTTTGTGTCATTGGACGAATATTTAGGTCTTTTTCGTCCTCCCTAGGCTTATTCTTCTCCAATTAGGGTTTTTAACGAACCTTGTGCATCCAATAAGTTCATTTGTGTCATTGGTTGAACATTTAGGTCATTTTCATCCTCCCTAGGCTTATTCTTGTCCAATTTGGGTTTTTATGCAATCTTGTGCATCCAATAGGTGTGTTTGTGTCATTGGACGAACATTTAGGTCATTTTCGTCCTCCCTAGGCTTATTCTTGTCCAATTAGGGATTTTAACCAATCTTGTGCATCCAATAAGTTCAATTGTGTCATTGGATGAACATTTAGGTCATTTTCGTCCTCCCTAGGCTTATTCTTGTCCAATTAGGGTTTTTAACCAATCATGTGCATCATTTAAGTTGATTTGTGTCATTGGACGAACATTTAGGTCATTTTCGTCCTCCCTAGGCTTATTCTTGTCCAATTAGGGTTTTTAACCTATCTTGTACATCCAATAAGTTCATTTGTGTCATTCGATGAACATTTAGGTCATTTTCGTCCTCCCTAGGCTTATTCTTGTCCAATTAGGGTTTTTAACCAATCTTGTGCATCCAGTAAGTTCATTTGTGTCATTAGACGAACTTTTAGGTCATTTTCGTCCTCCCTAGGCTTATTCTTGTCCAATTAGGGTTTTTAACCAATCATGTGCATCCAATAAGTTGATTTGTGTCATTGGACGAACATTTAGGTCATTTTCGTCCTCCCTAGGCTTATTCTTGTCCAATTAGGGTTTTTAACCTATCTTGTACATCCAATAAGTTCATTTGTGTCATTGGATGAACATTTAGGACATTTTCGTCCTCCCTAGGCTTATTCTTGTCACATTAGGGTTTTTAACCAATCTTGTGCATCCAATAAGTTAATTTGTGTCATTGGATGAACATTTAGGTAATTTTTGTCCTCCCTAGGCTTATTCTTGTCCAATTAGGGTTTTTAGCCAATCTTGTGCATCCAATAAGTTCATTTGTGTCATTGGAGGAACATTTAGGTCATGTTCGTCCTCCCTAGGCTTATTCTTGTCCAATTAGGGTTTTTAACCAATCATGTGCATCCAATAAGTTGATTTGTGTCATTGGATGAACATTTAGGTCATTTTCGTCCTCCCTAGGCTTATTCTTGTCCAATTAGGGTTTTTAACCAATCTTGTGCATCCAATAGTTGTGTTTGAGTCATTGGAGGAACATTTATGTCATTTTCGTCCTCCCTAGTCTTATTCTTGTCCAATTAGGGTTTTTATGCAATCTTGTGCATCCAATAGGTGTGTTTGTGTCATTGGACGAACATTTAGGTCATTTTCGTCCTCCCTAGGCTTATTCTTGTCCAATTAGGGTTTTTAACCAACCTTGTGCGTCCAATAAGTTCATTTGTGTCATTGGTGGAACATTTAGGTCATTTTCGTCCTCCCTAGGCTTATTCTTGTCCAATTAGGGTTTTTAACCAACCTTGTGCATCCAATAAGTTCATTTGTGTCATTGGTGGAACATTTAGGTCATTTACGTCCTCCCTATGCTTATTCTTGTCCAATTAGGGTTTTTAACCAATCTTGTGCATCCAATAAGTTCATTTGTGTCATTGGATGAACATTTAGGTCATTTTCGTCCTCCCTAGGCTTATTCTTGTCCAATTTGGGTTTTTATGCAATCTTGTGCATCCAATAGGTGTGTTTGTGTCATTGGACGAACATTTAGGTCATTTTCGTCCTCCCTAAGCTTATTCTTGTCCAATTAGGGATTTTAACCAATCTTGTGCATCCAATAAGTTCAATTGTGTCATTGGATGAACATTTAGGTCATTTTCGTCCTCCCTAGGCTTATTCTTGTCCAATTAGGGTTTTTAACCAATCATGTGCATCATTTAAGTTGATTTGTGTCATTGGACGAACATTTAGGTCATTTTCGTCCTCCCTAGGCTTATTCTTGTCCAATTAGGGTTTTTAACCAATCATGTGCATCCAATAAGTTGATTTGTGTCATTGGACGATCATTTAGGTCATTTTCGTCCTCCCTAGGCTTATTCTTGTCCAATTAGGGTTTTTAAGCTATCTTGTACATCCAATAAGTTCATTTGTGTCATTGGATGAACATTTAGGTCATTTTCGTCCTCCCTAGGCTTATTCTTGTCACATTAGGGTTTTTAACCAATCTTGTGCATCCAATAAGTTAATTTGTGTCATTGGATGAACATTTAGGTAATTTTTGTCCTCCCTAGGCTTATTCTTGTCCAATTAGGGTTTTTAGCCAATCTTGTGCATCCAATAAGTTCATTTGTGTCATTGGAGGAACATTTAGGTCATGTTCGTCCTCCCTAGGCTTATTCTTGTCCAATTAGGGTTTTTAACCAATCATGTGCATCCAATAAGTTGATTTGTGTCATTGGACAAACATTTAGGTCATTTTCGTCCTCCCTAGGCTTATTCTTGTCCAATTAGGGTTTTTAACCTATCTTGTACATCCAATAAGTTCATTTGTGTCATTGGATGAACATTTAGGACATTTTCGTCCTCCCTAGGCTTATTCTTGTCACATTAGGGTTTTTAACCAATCTTGTGCATCCAATAAGTTAATTTGTGTCATTGGATGAACATTTAGGTCATTTTTGTCCTCCCTAGGCTTATTCTTGTCCAATTAGGGTTTTTAGCCAATCTTGTGCATCCAATAAGTTCATTTGTGTCATTGGAGGAACATTTAGGTCATGTTCGTCCTCCCTAGGCTTATTCTTGTCCAATTAGGGTTTTTAACCAATCATGTGCATCCAATAAGTTGATTTGTGTCATTGGATGAACATTTAGGTCATTTTCGTCCTCCCTAGGCTTATTCTTGTCCAATTAGGGTTTTTAACCAATCTTGTGCATCCAATAGTTGTGTTTGTGTCATTGGAGGAACATTTAGGTCATTTTCGTCCTCCCTAGTCTTATTCTTGGCCAATTAGGGTTTTTATGCAATCTTGTGCATCCAATAGGTGTGTTTGTGTCATTGGACGAACATTTAGGTCATTTTCGTCCTCCCTAGGCTTATTCTTGTCCAATTAGGGTTTTTAACCAACCTTGTGCATCCAATAAGTTCATTTGTCTCATTGATTTAACATTTAGGTCATTTTCGTCCTCCCTAGGCTTATTCTTGTCCAATTAGGGTTTTTAACCAATCTTGTGCATCCAATAAGTTCATTTGTGTCATTGGATGAACATTTAGGTCATTTTCGTCCTCCCTAGTCTTATTCTTGTCAATTAGGGTTTTTATGCAATCTTATGCATCCAATAAGTGTGTTTGTGTCATTGGAGGAACATTTAAGTCATTTTCGTCCTCCCTAGTCTTATTCTTGTCCAATTAGGGTTTAAGCAATCTTGTGCATCCAATATGTGTGTTTGTGTCATTGGATGAACATTTAGGTCATTTTCGTCCTCCCTATGCTTATTCTTGTCCAATTAGGGTTTTTAACCAATCTTGTGCATCCAATAAGTTCATTTGTGTCATTGGATAAACATTTAGGTCATTTTCGTCCTCCCTAGGCTTATTCATGTCCAATTTGGGTTTTTAACCAATCATGTGCATCCAATAAGTTGATTTGTGTCATTGGATGAACATTTAGGTCATTTTAGTCCTCCCTAGGCTTATTCTTGTCCAATTAGGGTTTTTAACCAATCTTGTGCATCCAATAAGTTCATTTGTGTCATTGGATGAACATTTAGGTCATTTTCGTCCTCCCTAGGCTTATTCTTGTTCAATTAGGGTTTTTAGCCAATCTTGTGCATCCAATAAGTTCATTTGTGTCATTGGAGGAACATTTAGGTCATTTTCGTCCTCCCTAGTCTTATTCTTGTCCAATTAGGGTTTTTATGCAATCTTGTGCATCCAATAGGTTTGTTTGTGTCATTGGACGAACATTTAGGTCATTTTCGTCCTCCCTAGGCTTATTCTTGTCGAATTAGGGTTTTTAACCAATCTTGTGCATCCAATAAGTTCATTTGTGTCATTGGATGAACATTTAGGTCATTTTCGTCCTCCCTAGACTTATTCTTATCCAATTAGGGTTTTTAGCCAATCTTGTGCATCCAATAAGTTCATTTGTGTCATTGGAGGAACATTTAGGTCATTTTCGTCCTCCCTAGTCTTATTCTTGTCCAATTAGGGTTTTTATGCAATCTTGTGCATCCAATAGGTGTGTTTGTGTCATTGGACGAACATTTAGGTCATTTTCGTCCTCCCTAGGCTTATTCTTGTGCAATTAGGGTTTTTAGCCAATCTTGTGCATCCAATAAGTTCATTTGTGTCATTGGAGGAACATTTAGGTCATTTTCGTCCTCCCTAGGCTTATTCTTGTCCAATTAGGGTTTTTAACCAATCATGTGCATCCAATAAGTTCATTTGTGTCATTGGATGAAAATTTAGGTCATTTTCGTTCTCCCTAGGCTTATTCTTGTCCAATTAGGGTTTTTAGCCAATCTTGTGCATCCAATAAGTTCATTTGTGTCATTGGAGGAACATTTAGGTCATTTTCGTCCTCCCTAGTCTTATTCTTGTCCAATTAGGGTTTTTATGCAATCTTGTGCATCCAATAGGTGTGTTTGTGTCATTGGACGAACATTTAGGTCATTTTCGTCCTCCCTAGGCTTATTCTTGTCTAATTAGGGTTTTTAACCAACCTTGTGCATCCAATAAGTTCATTTGTGTCATTGGTTGAACATTTAGGTCATTTCCGTCCTCCCTAGTCTTATTCTTGTCCAATTAGGGATTTTATGCAATCTTGTGCATCCAATAGGTGTGTTTGTGTCATTGGACAAACATTTAGGTCATTTTCGTCCTCCCTAGGCTTATTCTTGTCCAATTAGGGTTTTTATGCAATCTTGTGCATCCAATAGGTGTGTTTGTGTCATTGGAGGAACATTTAGGTCATTTTCGTCCTCCCTAGTCTTATTCTTGTCCAATTAGGGTTTTTATGCAATCTTCTGCATCCAATAGGTGTGTTTGTGTCATTGGACGAACATTTAGGTCATTTTCGTCCTCCCAAGGCTTATTCTTGTCCATTTAGGGTTTTTAGCCAATCTTGTGCATCCAATAAGTTCATTTGTGTCATTGGAGGAACATTTAGGTCATTTTCGTCCTCCCTAGTCTTATTCTTGTCCAATTAGGGTTTTTATGCAATCTTGTGCATCCAATAGGTGTGTTTGTGTCATTGGACGAACATTTAGGTCATTTTCGTCCTCCCTAGGCTTATTCTTGTCCAATTAGGGTTTTTACCCAACCTTGTGCATCCAATAAGTTCATTTGTGTCATTGGACGAACATTTATGTCATTTTCGTCCTCCCTAGACTTATTCTTGTCCAATTAGGGTTTTTAACCAACCTTGTGCATCCAATAAGTTCATTTGTGTAATTGGATGAACATTTAGGTCATTTTCGTCCACCCTATGCTTATTCTTGTCCAATTAGGGTTTTTAACCAATCTTGTGCATCCAATAAGTTCATTTGTGTCATTGGATGAACATTTAGGTCATTTTCGTCCTCCCTAGTCTTATTCTTGTCCAATTAGGGTTTTTATGCAATCTTGTGCATCCAATAGGTGTGTTTGTGTCATTGGACGAACATTTAGGTCATTTTCGTCCTCCCTAGGCTTATTCTTGTCCAATTAGGGTTTTTAACCAATCTTGTGCATCCAATAGGTGTGTTTGTGTCATTGGAGGAACATTTAGGTCATTTTCGTCCTCCCTAGGCTTATTCTTGTCGAATTTGGGTTTTTAACCAATCATGTGCATCCAATAAGTTGATTTGTGTCATTGGATGAACATTTAGGTCATTTTCGTCCTCCCTAGGCTTATTCTTGTCCAATTAGGGTTTTAAACCAATCTTGTGCATCCAATATGTGTGTTTGTGTCATTGGATGAACATTTAGGTCATTTTCGTCCTCCCTATGCTTATTCTTGTCCAATTAGGGTTTTTAACCAATCTTGTGCATCCAATAAGTTCATTTGTGTCATTGGATGAACATTTAGGTCATTTTCGTCCTCCCTAGGCTTATTCTTGTCCAATTTGGGTTTTTATGCAATCTTGTGCATCCAATAGGTGTGTTTGTGTCATTGGACGAACATTTAGGTCATTTTCGTCCTCCCTAAGCTTATTCTTGTCCAATTAGGGTTTTTAACCAATATTGTGCATCCAATAGGTGTGTTTGTGTCATTGGAGGAACATTTAGGTCATTTTCGTCCTCCCTAGTCTTATTCTTGTCCAATTAGGGATTTTATGCAATCTTGTGCATCCAATAGGTGTGTTTGTGTCATTGGACGAATATTTAGGTCTTTTTCGTCCTCCCTAGGCTTATTCTTCTCCAATTAGGGTTTTTAACGAACCTTGTGCATCCAATAAGTTCATTTGTGTCATTGGTTGAACATTTAGGTCATTTTCATCCTCCCTAGGCTTATTCTTGTCCAATTTGGGTTTTTATGCAATCTTGTGCATCCAATAGGTGTGTTTGTGTCATTGGACGAACATTTAGGTCATTTTCGTCCTCCCTAAGCTTATTCTTGTCCAATTAGGGATTTTAACCAATCTTGTGCATCCAATAAGTTCAATTGTGTCATTGGATGAACATTTAGGTCATTTTCGTCCTCCCTAGGCTTATTCTTGTCCAATTAGGGTTTTTAACCAATCATGTGCATCATTTAAGTTGATTTGTGTCATTGGACGAACATTTAGATCATTTTCGTCCTCCCTAGGCTTATTCTTGTCCAATTAGGGTTTTTAACCTATCTTGTACATCCAATAAGTTCATTTGTGTCATTCGATGAACATTTAGGTCATTTTCGTCCTCCCTAGGCTTATTCTTGTCCAATTAGGGTTTTTAACCAATCTTGTGCATCCAGTAAGTTCATTTGTGTCATTAGACGAACTTTTAGGTCATTTTCGTCCTCCCTAGGCTTATTCTTGTCCAATTAGGGTTTTTAACCAATCATGTGCATCCAATAAGTTGATTTGTGTCATTGGACGAACATTTAGGTCATTTTCGTCCTCCCTAGGCTTATTCTTGTCCAATTAGGGTTTTTAACCTATCTTGTACATCCAATAAGTTCATTTGTGTCATTGGATGAACATTTAGGTCATTTTCGTCCTCCCTAGGCTTATTCTTGTCCAATTAGGGTTTTTAACTAATGTTGTGCATCAAATAAGTTCATTTGTGTCATTGGCGGAACATTTAGGTCATTTTCATCCTCCCTAGTCTTATTTTTGTCCAATTAGGGTTTTTAACCAATCTTGTGCATCCAATAAGTTCATTTGTGTCATTGGATGAACATTTAGGTCATTTTCGTCCTCCCTAGGCTTATTCTTGTCCAATTAGGGTTTTTATGCAATCTTGTGCATCCAATAGGTGTGTTTGTGTCATTGGACGAACATTTAGGTCATTTTCGTCCTCCCTAGGCTTATTCTTGTCCAATTAGGGTTTTTAACCAACCTTGTGCATCCAATAAGTTCATTTGTGTCATTGGTTGAACATTTAGGTCATTTTGGTCCTCACTAGTCTTATTCTTGTCCAATTAGGGTTTTTATGCAATCTTTTGCATCCAATAGGTGTGTTTGTGTCATTGGACGAACATTTAGGTTATCTTCGTCCTCCCTAGGCTTATTCTTGTCCAATTATGGTTTTTAACATATCTTGTGCATCGAATAAGTTCAATTGTGTCATTGGATGAACATTTAGGTCATTTTCGTCCTCCCTAGGCTTATTCTTGTCCAATTAGGGTTTTTAACAAATCTTGTGCATCCAATAAGTTCATTTGTGTCATTGGAGGAACATTTAGGTCATTTTCGTCCTCCCTAGGCTTATTCTTGTCCAATTAGGGTTTTTATGCAATTTTGTGCATCCAATAGGTGTGTTTGTGTCATTGGACGAACATTTAGGTCATTTTCGTCCTCCCTAGGATTATTCTTGTCCAATTAGGGTTTTTAACCAATCTTGTGCATCCAATAAGTTCATTTGTGTCATTGGATGAACATTTAGGTCATTTTCGTCCTCCCTAGGCTTATTCTTGTCCAATTAAGGTTTTTAACCAATCTTGCGCATCCAATAAGTTCATTTGTGTCATTGGATGAACATTTACGTCATTTTCGTCCTCCCTAGTCTTATTCTTGTCCAATTAGGGTTTTAAGCAATCTTGTGCATCCAATATGTGTGTTTGTGTCATTGGATGAACATTTAGGTCATTTTCGTCCTCCCTATGCTTATTCTTGTCCAATTAGGGTTTTTAACCAATCTTGTGCATCCAATAAGTTCATTTGTGTCATTGGATGAACATTTAGGTCGCTTTTGTCCTCCCTAGTCTTATTCTTGTCCAATTAGGGTTTTTATGCAATCTTGTGCATCCAATAGGTGTGTTTGTGTCATTGGAGGAACATTTAGGTCATTTTCGTCCTCCCTAGGCTTATTCTTGTCCAATTAGGTTTTTAAACCAATCTTGTGCATCCAATAAGTTCATTTGTGTCAATGGATGAACATTTAGGTCATTTTCGTCCTCCCTAGGCTTATTCTTGTCCAATTAGGGTTTTTAACCAATCTTGTGCATCCAATAAGTTCATTTGTGTCATTGGATGAACATTTAGGTCATTTTCGTCCTCCCTAGTCTTATTCTTGTCCAATTAGGGTTTTTAACCAACCTTGTGCATCCAATAAGTTCATTTGTGTCATTGGTGGAACGTTTAGGTCATTTACGTCCTCCCTAGTCTTATTCTTGTCCAATTAGGGTTTTTATGCAATCTTGTGCATCCAATAGGTGTGTTTGTGTCATTGGAGGAACATTTAGGTCATTTTCGTCCTCCCTAGTCTTATTCTTGTCCAATTAGGGTTTTTATGCAATCTTGTGCATCCAATAGGTGTGTTTGTGTCATTGGACGAACATTTAGGTCATTTTCGTCCTCCCTAGGCTTATTCTTGTCCAATTAGGGTTTTTAACCAATCTTGTGCATCCAATAAGTTCATTTGTGTCATTGGATGAACATTTAGGTCATTTTCGTCATCCCTAATTTTATTCTTGTGCATATAGGGTTTTAAGCAATCTTGTGCATCCAATATGTGTGTTTGTGTCATTGGATGAACATTTAGGTCATTTTCGTCCTCCCTATGCTTATTCTTGTCCAATTAGGGTTTTTAACCAATCTTGTGCATCCAATAAGTTCATTTGTGTCATTGGATGAACATTTAGGTCATTTTCGTCCTCCCTAGTCTTATTCTTGTCCAATTAGGGTTTTTATGCAATCTTGTGCATCCAATAGGTGTGTTTGTGTCATTGGACGAACATTTAGGTCATTTTCGTCCTCCCTAGACTTATTTTTGTCCAATTAGGGTTTTTAACCAATCTTGTGCATCCAATAATTTCATTTGTGTCATTGGATGAACATTTAGGTCATTTTCGTCCTCCCTAGTCTTATTCTTGTCCAATTAGGGTTTTTATGCAATCTTGTGCATCCAATAGGTGTGTTTGTGTCATTGGAGGAACATTTAGGTCATTTTCGTCCTCCCTAGTCTTATTCTTGTCCAATTAGGGTTTTTATGCAATCTTGTGCATCCAATAGGTGTGTTTGTGTCATTGGACGAACATTTAGGTCATTTTCGTCCTCCCTAGGCTTATTCTTGTCCAATTATGGTTTTTAACCAATCTTGTGCATCCCTAGTCTTATTCTTGTCCAATTAGGGTTTTTAACCAATCTTGTGCATACAATAAGTTCATTTGTGTCATTGGAGGAACATTTAGGTCATTTTCGTCCTCCCTAGTCTTATTCTTGTCCAATTAGGGTTTTTATGCAATCTTGTGCATCCAATAGGTGTGTTTGTGTCATTGGACGAACATTTAGGTCATTTTCGTCCTCCCTAGGCTTATTCTTGTCCAATTATGGTTTTTAACCAATCTTGTGCATCCAATAAGTTCATTTGGGTCATTGGATGAACAATTAGGTCATTTTCGTCCTCCCTAGTCTTATTCTTGTCCAATTAGGGTTTTAAGCAATCTTGTGCATCCAATATGTGTGTTTGTTTCATTGGATGAACATTTAGGTCATTTTCGTCCTCCCTATGCTTATTCTTGTCCAATTAGGGTTTTTATCCAATCTTGTGCATCCAATAAGTTCATTTGTGTCATTGGATGAACATTTAGGTCATTTTCGTCCTCCCTAGGCTTATTCTTGTCCAATTAGGGTTTTTATGCAATCTTGTGCATCCAATAAGTTCATTTTTGTCATTGGAGGAACATTTAGGTCATTTTCGTCCTCCCTAGTCTTATTCTTGTCCAATTAGGGTTTTTATGCAATCTTGTGCATCCAATAGGTGTGTTTGTGTCATTGGACGAACATTTAGGTCATTTTCGTCCTCCCTAGGCTTATTCTTGTACAAAGAGGTTTTTAACCAAACTTGTGCATCCAATAAGTTCATTTGTGTCATTGGATGAACATTTAGGTCATTTTCATCCTCCCTTGGCTTATTCTTGTCCAATTAGGGTTTTTAACCAATCTTGTGCATCCAATAAGTTCATTTGTGTCATTGGATGAACATTTAGGTCATTTTCGTCCTCCCTCGGCTTATTCTTATCCAATTAAGGTTTTTAGCCAATCTTGTGCATCCAATAAGTTCATTTGTGTCATTGGAGGAACATTTAGGTCATTTTCGTCCTCCCTAGTCTTATTCTTGTCCAATTAGGGTTTTTATGCAATCTTGTGCATCCAATAGGTGTGTTTGTGTCATTGGACGAACATTTAGGTCATTTTCGTCCTCCCTACACTTATTCTTGTCCAATTAGGGTTTTTAACCAATCTTGTGCATCCAATAAGTTCATTTGTGTCATTGGATGAACATTTAGGTCATTTTCGTCCTCCCTAGTCTTATTCTTGTCCAATTAGGGTTTTTATGCAATCTTCTGCATCCAATAGGTGTGTTTGTGTCATTGGAGGAACATTTAGGTCATTTTCGTCCTCCCTAGTCTTATTCTTGTCCAATTAGGGTTTTTATGCAATCTTCTGCATCCAATAGGTGTGTTTGTGTCATTGGACGAACATTTAGGTCATTTTCGTCCTCCCAAGGCTTATTCTTGTCCATTTAGGGTTTTTAGCCAATCTTGTGCATCCAATAAGTTCATTTGTGTCATTGGAGGAACATTTAGGTCATTTTCGTCCTCCCTAGTCTTATTCTTGTCCAATTAGGGTTTTTATGCAATCTTGTGCATCCAATAGGTGTGTTTGTGTCATTGGACGAACATTTAGGTCATTTTCGTCCTCCCTAGGCTTATTCTTGTCCAATTAGGGTTTTTAACCAATCTTGTGCATCCAATATGTTCATTTTTGTCATTGGATGAACATTTAGGTCATTTTCGTCCTCCCTAGTCTTATTCTTGTCCAATTAGGGTTTTTATGCAATCTTGTGCATCCAATAGGTGTGTTTGTGTCGTTGGATGAACATTTAGGTCATTTTCGTCCTCCCTAGTCTTATTCTTGTCCAATTAGGGTTTTAAGCAATCTTGTGCATCCAATATGTGGGTTTGTGTCATTGGACGAACATTTAGGTCATTTTCGTCCTCCCTATGCTTATTCTTGTCCAATTAGGGTTTTTAACCAATCTTGTGCAACCAATAAGTTCATTTTTGTCATTGGATGAACATTTAGGTCATTTTCGTCCTCCCTAGTCTTATTCTTGTCCAATTAGGGTTTTTATGCAATCTTGTGCATCCAATAGGTGTGTTTGTGTCATTGGACGAACATTTAGGTCATTTTCGTCCTCCCTAGGCTTATTCTTGTCCAATTTGGGTTTTTAACCAACCTTGTGTATCCAAGAAGTTCATTTGTGTCATTGGTGGAACATTTAGGTCATTTACGTCCTCCCTAGTCTTATTCTTGTCCAATTAGGGTTTTTATGCAATCTTGTGCATCCAATAGGTGTGTTTGTGTCATTGGAGGAACATTTAGGACATTTTCGTCCTCTCTAGTCTTATTCTTGTCGAATTAGGGTTTTTATACAATCTTGTGCATCCAATAGGTTTGTTTGTGTCATTGGAGGAACATTTAGGTCATTTTCGTCCTCCCTAGTCTTATTCTTGTCCAATTAGGGTTTTTATGCAATCTTGTGCATCCAATAGGTGTGTTTGTGTCATTGGACAAACATTTAGGTCATTTTTGTCCTCCCTAGGCTTATTCTTGTCCAATTAGGGTTTTTAACAAATCTTGTGCATCCAATAAGTTCATTTGTGTCATTAGACGAACATTTAGGTCATTTTCGTCCTCCCTAGGCTTATTCTTGTCCAATTAGGGTTTTTAGCCAATCTTGTGCATTCAATAAGTTTAGTTGTGTCATTAAAGGAACATAGAGGTCATTTTCGTCCTCCCTAGTCTTATTCTTGTCCAATTAGGGTTTTTATGCAATCTTGTGCATCCAATAGGTGTGTTTGTGTCATTGGACGAACATTTAGGTCATTTTCGTCCTCCCTAGGCTTATTCTTGTCCATATAGGGTTTTTAGCCAATCTTGTGCGTCCAATAAGTTCATTTGTGTCATTGGAGGAACATTTAGGTCATTTTCGTCCTCCCTAGTCTTATTCTTGTCCAATTAGGGTTTTTATGCAATCTTGTGCATCCAATAGGTGTGTTTGTGTCATTGGACGAACATTTAGGTCATTTTCGTCCTCCCTAGGCTTATTCTTGTCCGATTAGGGTTTTTAACAAATCTTGTGCATCCAATTAGTTCATTTGTGTCATTGGATGAACATTTAGGTCATTTTCGTCCTCCCTAGTCTTATTCTTGTCCAATTAGGGTTTTAAGCAATCTTGTGCATCCAATATGTGGGTTTGTGTCATTGGACGAACATTTAGGTCATTTTCGTACTCCCTATGCTTATTCTTGTCCAATTAGGGTTTTTAACCAATCTTGTGCATCCAATAAGTTCATTTGTGTCATTGGATGAACATTTAGGTCATTTTCGTCCTCCCTAGTCTTATTCTTGTCCAATTAGGGTTTTTATGCAATCTTGTGCATCCAATAGGTGTGTTTGTGTCATTGGAGGAACATTTAGGTCATTTTCGTCCTCCCTAGTCTTATTCTTGTCCAATTAGGGTTTTTATGCAATCTTGTGCATCCAATAGGTGTGTTTGTGTCATTGGACGAACATTTAGGTCATTTTCGTCCTCCCTAGGCTTATTTTTGTCCAATTAGAGTTTTTAACCAATCTTGTGCTTCCAATAAGTTCATTTGTGTCATTGGATGAACATTTAGGTCATTTTCGTCCTCCCTAGGCTTATTCTTGTCCAATTAGGGTTTTTATGCAATCTTGTGCATCCAATAGGTGTGTTTGTGTCATTGGACGAACATTTAGGTCATTTTCGTCCTCCCTAGGCTTATTCTTGTCCAATTAGGGTTTTTAACCTATCTTGTACATCCAATAAGTTCATTTGTGTCATTGGATGAACATTTAGGTCATTTTCGTCCTCCCTAGGCTTATTCTTGTCCAATTAGGGTTTTTAACTAATGTTGTGCATCAAATAAGTTCATTTGTGTCATTGGAGAAACATTTAGGTCATTTTCATCCTCCCTAGTCTTATTTTTGTCCAATTAGGGTTTTTAACCAATCTTGTGCATCCAATAAGTTCATTTGTGTCATTGGATGAACATTTAGGTCATTTTCGTCCTCCCTAGGCTTATTCTTGTCCAATTAGGGTTTTTATGCAATCTTGTGCATCCAATAGGTGTGTTTGTGACATTGGACGAACATTTAGGTCATTTTCGTCCTCCCTAGGCTTATTCTTGTCCAATTAGGGTTTTTAACCAACCTTGTGCATCCAATAAGTTCATTTGTGTCATTGGTTGAACATTTAGGTCATTTTGGTCCTCCCTAGTCTTATTCTTGTCCAATTAGGGTTTTTATGCAATCTTTTGCATCCAATAGGTGTGTTTGTGTCATTGGACGAACATTTAGGTTATCTTCGTCCTCCCTAGGCTTATTCTTGTCCAATTAGGGTTTTTAACATATCTTGTGCATCGAATAAGTTCAATTGTGTCATTGGATGAACATTTAGGTCATTTTCGTCCTCCCTAGGCTTATTCTTGTCCAATTAGGGTTTTTAACAAATCTTGTGCATCCAATAAGTTCATTTGTGTCATTGGAGGAACATTTAGGTCATTTTCGTCCTCCCTAGGCTTATTCTTGTCCAATTAGGGTTTTTATGCAATTTTGTGCATCCAATAGGTGTGTTTGTGTCATTGGACGAACATTTAGGTCATTTTCGTCCTCCCTAGGATTATTCTTGTCCAATTAGGGTTTTTAACCAATCTTGTGCATCCAATAAGTTCATTTGTGTCATTGGATGAACATTTAGGTCATTTTCGTCCTCCCTAGGCTTATTCTTGTCCAATTAAGGTTTTTAACCAATCTTGCGCATCCAATAAGTTCATTTGTGTCATTGGATGAACATTTACGTCATTTTCGTCCTCCCTAGTCTTATTCTTGTCCAATTAGGGTTTTAAGCAATCTTGTGCATCCAATATGTGTGTTTGTGTCATTGGATGAACATTTAGGTCATTTTCGTCCTCCCTATGCTTATTCTTGTCCAATTAAGGTTTTTAACCAATCTTGTGCACCCAATAAGTTCATTTGTGTCATTGGATGAATATTTAGGTCATTTTCGTCCTCCCTAGTCTTATTCTTGTCCAATTAGGGTTTTAAGCAATCTTGTGCATCCAATATGTGTGTTTGTGTCATTGGATGAACATTTAGGTCATTTTCGTCCTCCCTATGCTTATTCTTGTCCAATTACGGTTTTTAACCAATCTTGTGCATACAATAAGTTCATTTGTGTCATTGGACGAACATTTAGGTCATTTTCGTCCTCCCTAGTCTTATTCTTGTCTAATTAGGATTTTTATGCAATCTTGTGCATCCAATCGGTGTGTTTGTGTCATTGGACGAACATTTGGGTCATTTTCGTCCTCCCTAGGCTTATTCTTGTCCAATTAGGGTTTTTAACCAATCTTGGGCATCCAATAAGTTCATTTGTGTCATTGGTTGAACATTTGGGTCATTTTCGTCCTCCCTAGGCTTATTCTTGTCCAATTAGGGTTTTTATGCAATCTTGTGCATCCAATAGGTGTGTTTGTGTCATTGGACGAACATTTAGGTCATTTTCGTCCTCCCTAGGCTTATTCTTGTCCAATTAGGGTTTTTAACCAACCTTGTGCATCCAATAAGTTCATTTGTGTCATTGGTTGAACATTTAGGTCATTTTTATCCTCCCTAGGCTTATTCTTGTCCAATTAGGGTTTTTAACCAACCTTGTGCATCCAATAAGTTCATTTGTGTCATTTGTGGAACATTTAGGTCATTTACGTCCTCCCTAGTCTTATTCTTGTCCAATTAGGGTTTTTATGCAATCTAGTGCATCCAATAGGTGTGTTTGTGTCATTGGACGAACATTTAGGTCATTTTCGTCCTCACTAGGCTTATTCTTGTCCAATTAGGGTTTTTATGCAATCTTGTGCATCCAATAGGTGTGTTTGTGTCATTGGACGAACATTTAGGTCATTTTCGTCCTCCCTAGGCTTATTCTTGTCCAATTAGGGTTTTTAACCAACCTTGTGCATCCAATAAGTTCATTTGTGTCATTGGTGGAACATTTAGGTCATTTACGTCCTCCCTAAGCTTATTCTTGACCAATTAGGGTTTTCAACCAATCTTGTGCATCCAATAAGTTCATTTGTGTCATTGGATGAACATTTAGGTCATTTTCGTCCTCCCTAGGCTTATTCTTGTCCAATTAGGGTTTTTAACCAACCTTGTGCATCCAATAAGTTCATTTGTGTAATTGGTTGAACATTTAGGTCATTTTCGTCCTCCCTAGTCTTATTCTTGTCCAATTAGGGTTTTAAGCAATCTTGTGCATCCAATATGTGTGTTTGTGTCATTGGACGAACATTTAGGTCATTTTCGTCCTCCCTATGCTTATTCTTGTCCAATTAGTGTTTTTAACAAATCTTGTGCATCCAATAAGTTCATTTGTGTCATTGGATGAACATTTAGGTCATTTTCGTCCTCCCTAGTCTTATTCTTGTCCAATTAGGGTTTTTATGCAATCTTGTGCATCCAATAGGTGTGTTTGTGTCATTGGACGAACATTTAGGTCATTTTCGTCCTCCCTAGGCTTATTCTTGTCCAATTAGGGTTTTTAACCAACCTTGTGCATCCAATAAGTTCATTTGTGTCATTCGATGAACATTTAGGTCATTTTCGTCCTCCCTAGTCTTATTCTTGTCCAATTAGGGTTTTTATGCAATCTTGTGCATCCAATAGGTGTGTTTGTGTCATTGGAGGAACATTTAGGTCATTTTCGTCCTCCCTAGTCTTATTCTTGTCCAATTAGGGTTTTTATGCAATCTTGTGCATCCAATAGGTGTAATTATGTCATTGGACGAACATTTAGGTCATTTTCGTCCTCCCTAGGCTTATTCTTGTCCAATTAGGGTTTTTAACCAATCTTGTGCATCCAATAAGTTCATTTGTGTCATTGGATGAACATTTAGGTCATTTTCGTCCTCCCTAGTCTTATTCTTGTCCAATTAGGGTTTTTAACCAACCTTGTGCATCCAATAAGTTCATTTGTGTCATTGGTGGAACGTTTAGGTCATTTACGTCCTCCCTAGTCTTATTCTTGTCCAATTAGGGTTTTTATGCAATCTTGTGCATCCAATAGGTGTGTTTGTGTCATTGGAGGAACATTTAGGTCATTTTCGTCCTCCCTAGTCTTATTCTTGTCCAATTAGGGTTTTTATGCAATCTTGTGCATCCAATAGGTGTGTTTGTGTCATTGGACGAACATTTAGGTCATTTTCGTCCTCCCTAGGCTTATTCTTGTCCAATTAGGGTTTTTAACCAATCTTGTGCATCCAATAAGTTCATTTGTGTCATTGGATGAACATTTAGCTCATTTACGTCCTCCCTAGGCTTATTCTTGTCCAATTAGGGTTTTTAACCAATCTTGTGCATCCAATAAGTTCATTTGTGTCATTGGATGAACATTTAGGTCATTTTCGTCCTCCCTAGGCTTATTCTTGTCCAATTAGGGTTCTTAACCAATCTTGTGCATCCAATAAGTTCATTTGTGACATTGGATGAACATTTAGGTCATTTTCGTCCTCCCTAGGCTTATTCTTGTCCAATTAGGGTTTTTAACCAATCTTGTGCATCCAATAAGTTCATTTGTGTCATTGGAGGAACATTTAGGTCATTTTCGTCCTCCCTAGGCTTATTCTTGTCCAATTAGGGTTTTTAACCAATCTTGTGCATCCAATAAATTCATTTGTGTCATTGGATGAACATTTAGGTCATTTTCGTCCTCCCTAGGCTTGTTCTTGTCCAATTAGGGTTTTTATGCAATCTTGTGCATCCAATAGGTGTGTTTGTGTCATTGGACGAACATTTAGGTCATTTTCGGCCTCCCTAGGCTTCTTTTTGTCCAATTAGGCATTTTATGCAATCCTTTGCATCCAATAGGTGTGTTTGTGTCATTGGACGAACATTTAGGTCATTTTCGTCCTCCCTAGGCTTATTCTTGTCCAATTAGGGTTTTTAACCAACCTTGTGCATCCAATAAGTTCATTTGTGTCATTGGTTGAACATTTAGGTCATTTACGTCCTCCCTAGGCTTATTCTTGTCCAATTAGGGTTTTTAACCAACCTTGTGTATCCAATAAGTTCATTTGTGTCATTGGTGGAACATTTAGGTCATTTACGTCCTCCCTAGTCTTATTCTTGTCCAATTAGGGTTTTTGTGCAATCTTGTGCATCCAATAGGTGTGTTTGTGTCATTGGAGGAACATTTAGGTCATTTTCGTCCTCCCTAGTCTTATTCTTGTCGAATTAGGGTTTTTATGCAATCTTGTGGATCCAATAGGTGTGTTTGTGTCATTGGAGGAACATTTAGGTCATTTTCGTCCTCCCTAGTCTTATTCTTGTCCAATTAGGGTTTTTATGCAATCTTGTGCATCCAATAGGTGTGTTTGTGTCATTGGACGAACATTTAGGTCATTTTCGTCCTCCCTAGGCTTATTCTTGTCCAATTAGGGTTTTTAACCAATCTTGTGCATCCAATAAGTTCATTTGTGTCATTAGACGCACATTTAGGTCATTTTCGTCCTCCCTAGGCTTATTCTTGTCCAATTAGGGTTTTTATTCAATCTTGTGCATCCAATAGGTGTGTTTGTGTCATGGGACGAACATTTAGGTCATTTACGTCCTCCCCAGGCTTATTCTTGTCCAATTAGGGTTTTTAACCAATCATGTGCATCCAATAAGTTTATTTGTGTCATTGGATGAACATTTAGGTCATTTTCGTCCTCCCTAGGCTTATTCTTGTCCAATTAGGGTTTTTAACAAATCTTGTGCATCCAATAAGTTCATTTGTGTCATTGGATGAACATTTAGGTCATTTTCGTCCTCCCTAGGCTTATTCTTGTCCAATTAGGGATTTTAACCAATCTTGTGCATCCAATAAGTTCATTTGTGTCATTGGACGAACATTTAGGTCATTTTCGTCCTCCCTAGGCTTATTCTTGTCCAATTAGGGTTTTTAGCCAATCTTGTGCATCCAATAAGTTCATTTGTGTCATTGGATGAACATTTAGGTCATTTTCGTCCTCCCTATGCTTATTCTTGTCCAATTAGGGTTTTTAACCAATCTTGTGCATCCAATAAGTTCATTTGTGTCATTGGATGAACATTTAGGTCATTTTTGTCCTCCCTATGCTTATTTTAGTCCAATTAGGGTTTTTATGCAATCTTGTGCATCCAATAGGTGTGGTTGTGTCATTTGAGGAACATTTAGGTCATTTTCGTCCTCCCTAGTCTTATTCTTGTCCAATTAGGGTTTTTAACCAATCTTGTGCATCCAATAAGTTCATTTGTGTCATTGGATGAACATTTAGGTCATTTTCGTCCTCCCTAGGTTTATTCTTGTCCAATTAGGGTTTTTAACCAATCATGTGCATCCAATAAGTTCATTTGTGTCATTGGATGAACATTTAGGTCATTTTCGTCCTCCCTAGGCTTATTCTTGTCCAATTAAGGTTTTTAACCAATCTTGCGCATCCAATAAGTTCATTTGTGTCATTGGATGAACATTTACGTCATTTTCGTCCTCCCTAGTCTTATTCTTGTCCAATAAGGGTTTTTAGCCAATCTTGTGCATCCAATAAGTTCATTTGTGTCATTGGAGGAACATTTAGGTCATTTTCGTCCTCCCTAGTCTTATTCTTGTCCAATTAGGGTTTTTATGCAATCTTGTGCATCCAATAGGTGTGTTTGTGTCATTGGAGGAACATTTAGGTCATTTTCGTCCTCCCTAGGTTTATTCTTGTCCAATTAGGGTTTTTAACCAATCATGTGCATCCAATAAGTTCATTTGTGTCATTGGATGAAAATTTAGGTCATTTTCGTTCTCCCTAGGCTTATTCTTGTCCAATAAGGGTTTTTAGCCAATCTTGTGCATCCAATAAGTTCATTTGTGTCATTGGAGGAACATTTAGGTCATTTTCGTCCTCCCTAGTCTTATTCTTGTCCAATTAGGGTTTTTATGCAATCTTGTGCATCCAATAGGTGTGTTTGTGTCATTGGACGAACATTTAGGTCATTTTCGTCCTCCCTAGGCTTATTCTTGTCCAATTAGGGTTTTTAACCAATATTGTGCATCCAATAGGTGTGTTTGTGTCATTGGAGGAACATTTAGATCATTTTCATCCTCCCTAGTCTTATTCTTGTCCAATTAGGGATTTTATGCAATCTTGTGCATCCAATAGGTGTGTTTGTGTCATTGGACGAATATTTAGGTCTTTTTCGTCCTCCCTAGGCTTATTCTTCTCCAATTAGGGTTTTTAACGAACCTTGTGCATCCAATAAGTTCATTTGTGTCATTGGTTGAACATTTAGGTCATTTTCATCCTCCCTAGGCTTATTCTTGTCCAATTTGGGTTTTTATGCAATCTTGTGCATCCAATAGGTGTGTTTGTGTCATTGGACGAACATTTAGGTCATTTTCGTCCTCCCTAAGCTTATTCTTGTCCAATTAGGGATTTTAACCAATCTTGTGCATCCAATAAGTTCAATTGTGTCATTGGATGAACATTTAGGTCATTTTCGTCCTCCCTAGGCTTATTCTTGTCCAATTAGGGTTTTTAACCAATCATGTGCATCATTTAAGTTGATTTGTGTCATTGGACGAACATTTAGATCATTTTCGTCCTCCCTAGGCTTATTCTTGTCCAATTAGGGTTTTTAACCTATCTTGTACATCCAATAAGTTCATTTGTGTCATTCGATGAACATTTAGGTCATTTTCGTCCTCCCTAGGCTTATTCTTGTCCAATTAGGGTTTTTAACCAATCTTGTGCATCCAGTAAGTTCATTTGTGTCATTAGACGAACTTTTAGGTCATTTTCGTCCTCCCTAGGCTTATTCTTGTCCAATTAGGGTTTTTAACCAATCATGTGCATCCAATAAGTTGATTTGTGTCATTGGACGAACATTTAGGTCATTTTCGTCCTCCCTAGGCTTATTCTTGTCCAATTAGGGTTTTTAACCTATCTTGTGCATCCAATAAGTTCATTTGTGTCATTGGATGAACATTTAGGTCATTTTCGTCCTCCCTAGTCTTATTCTTGTCCAATTAGGGTTTTAAGCAATCTTGTTCATCCAATATGTGTGTTGGTGTCATTGGACGAACATTTAGGTCATTTTCGTCCTCCCTAGGCTTATTCTTGTCCAATTAGGGTTTTTAACCAATCTTGTGCATCCAATAAGTTCATTTGTGTCATTGGACGAACATTTAGGTCATTTTCGTCCTCCCTAGGCATATTCTTGTCCAATTAGGGTTTTTAACCAATCTTGTGCATCCAATAGGTGTGTTTGTGTCATTGGATGATCAATTAGGTCATTTTCGTCCTCCCTAGGCTTATTCTTGTCCAGTTAGGGTTTTTAACCAATCTTGTATATCCAATAAGTTCATTTGTGTCATTGGATTAACATTTAGGTCATTTTCGTCCTCCCTAGGCATATTCTTGTCCAATTAGGGTTTTTAACCAATCTTGTGCATCCAATAGGTGTGTTTGTGTCATTGGATGATCAATTAGGTCATTTTCGTCCTCCCTAGGCTTATTCTTGTCCAATTAGGGTTTTTAACCAATCTTGTGCATCTGATAAGTTTGTTTGTGTCAATGAATAAATATTTAGGTATTTTTCGTCCTCCCTAGGCATATTCTTGTCCAATTAGGGTTTTAAACCAATCTTGTACATCCAATAGGTTGTTTGTGTCATTGGATGATCAATTAGGTCATTTTCGTCCTCCCTAGGCTTATTCTTGTCCAATTAGGGTTTTTAACCAATCTTGTGCATCCAATAAGTTCATTTGTGTCATTGGATTAACATTTAGGTCATTTTCGTCCTCCCTAGGTTTATTCTTGTCCAATTAGGGTTTCTAACCAATCTTGTGGATCCAATAGGTGTGTTTGTGTCATTGGATGAACATTTAGGTCATTTTCGTCCTCCCTAGGCTTATTCTTGTCCAATTAGGGTTTTTAACCAATCTTGTGCATCCAATAAGTTCATTTGTGTCATTGGATGAACATTTAGGTCATTTTCGTCCTCCTTAGGCTTATTCTTGTCCAATTACGGTTTTAAGCAATCTTGTGCATTCAATATTTTCATTTGTGTCATTGGATGAACATTTAGGTCATTTTCGTCCCCCCTAGGCTTATTCTTGTCCAATTAGGGTTTTTAACCAATCTTGTGCATCCAATAAGTTCATTTGTGTCATTGGATGAACATTTAGGTCATTTTCGTCCTCCCTAGGCTTATTCTTGTCCAATTTGGGTTTTTATGCAATCTTGTGCATCCAATAGGTGTGTTTGTGTCATTGGACGAACATTTAGGTCATTTTCGTCCTCCCTAAGCTTATTCTTGTCCAATTAGGGATTTTAACCAATCTTGTGCATCCAATAAGTTCAATTGTGTCATTGGATGAACATTTAGGTCATTTTCGTCCTCCCTAGGCTTATTCTTGTCCAATTAGGGTTTTTAACCAATCATGTGCATCATTTAAGTTGATTTGTGTCATTGGACGAACATTTAGGTCATTTTCGTCCTCCCTAGGCTTATTCTTGTCCAATTAGGGTTTTTAACCAATCATGTGCATCCAATAAGTTGATTTGTGTCATTGGACGATCATTTAGGTCATTTTCGTCCTCCCTAGGCTTATTCTTGTCCAATTAGGGTTTTTAAGCTATCTTGTACATCCAATAAGTTCATTTGTGTCATTGGATGAACATTTAGGTCATTTTCGTCCTCCCTAGGCTTATTCTTGTCACATTAGGGTTTTTAACCAATCTTGTGCATCCAATAAGTTAATTTGTGTCATTGGATGAACATTTAGGTAATTTTTGTCCTCCCTAGGCTTATTCTTGTCCAATTAGGGTTTTTAGCCAATCTTGTGCATCCAATAAGTTCATTTGTGTCATTGGAGGAACATTTAGGTCATGTTCGTCCTCCCTAGGCTTATTCTTGTCCAATTAGGGTTTTTAACCAATCATGTGCATCCAATAAGTTGATTTGTGTCATTGGACGAACATTTAGGTCATTTTCGTCCTCCCTAGGCTTATTCTTGTCCAATTAGGGTTTTTAACCTATCTTGTACATCCAATAAGTTCATTTGTGTCATTGGATGAACATTTAGGTCATTTTCGTCCTCCCTAGGCTTATTCTTGTCACATTAGGGTTTTTAACCAATCTTGTGCATCCAATAAGTTAATTTGTGTCATTGGATGAACATTTAGGTAATTTTTATCCTCCCTAGGCTTATTCTTGTCCAATTAGGGTTTTTAGCCAATCTTGTGCATCCAATAAGTTCATTTGTGTCATTGGAGGAACATTTAGGTCATGTTCGTCCTCCCTAGGCTTGTTCTTGTCCAATTAGGGTTTTTAACCAATCATGTGCATCCAATAAGTTGATTTGTGTCATTGGATGAACATTTAGGTCATTTTCGTCCTCCCTAGGCTTATTCTTGTCCAATTAGGGTTTTTAACCAATCTTGTGCATCCAATAGTTGTGTTTGAGTCATTGGAGGAACATTTAGGTCATTTTCGTCCTCCCTAGTCTTATTCTTGGCCAATTAGGGTTTTTATGCAATCTTGTGCATCCAATAGGTGTGTTTGTGTCATTGGACGATCATTTAGGTCATTTTCGTCCTCCCTAGGCTTATTCTTGTCCAATTAGGGTTTTTAACCAACCTTGTGCATCCAATAAGTTCATTTGTGTCATTGGTTGAACATTTAGGTCATTTTCGTCCTCCCTAGTCTTATTCTTGTCCAATTAGGGTTTTTATGCAATCTTTTGCATCCAATAGGTGTGTTTGTGTCATTGGACGAACATTTAGGTCATCTTCGTCCTCCCTAGGCTTATTCTTGTCCAATTAGGGTTTTTAACCTATCTTGTGCATCCAATAAGTTCAATTATGTCATTGGATGAACATTTAGGTCATTTTCGTCCTCCCTAGGCTTATTCTTGTCCAATTAGGGTTTTTAACAAATCTTGTGCATCCAATAAGTTCATTTGTGTCATTGGACGAACATTTAGGTCATTTTCGTCCTCCCTAGTATTATTCTTGTCCAATTAGGGTTTTAAGCAATCTTGTGCATCCAATATGTGTGTTTGTGTCATTGGATGAACATTTAGGTCATTTTCGTCCTCCCTATGCTTATTCTTGTCCAATTAGGGTTTTTAACCAATCTTGTGCATCCAATAAGTTCATTTGTGTCATTGGATGAACATTTAGGTCATTTTTGTCCTCCTTGTGCTTATTCTTGTCCAATTAGGGTTTTTATGCAATCTTGTGCATCCAATAGGTGTGTTTGTGTCATTGGACGAACATTTAGGTCATTTTCGTCCTCCCTAGGCTTATTCTTGTCCAATTAGGGTTTTTAACCAACCTTGTGCATCCAATAGGTGTGTATGTGTCATTGGAGGAACATTTAGGTCATTTTCGTCCTCCCTAGTCTTATTCTTGTCCAATTAGGGTTTTTATGCAATCTTGTGCATCCAATAGGTGTGTTTGTGTCATTGGACGAACATTTAGGTCATTTTCGTCCTCCCTAGGCTTATTCTTGTCCAATTAGGGTTTTTATCCAATCTTGTGCATCCAGTAAGTTCATTTGTTTCATTGGATGAACATTTAGGTCATTTTCGTCCTCCCTAGTCTTATTCTTGTCGAATTAGGGTTTTTATGCAATCTTGTGCATCCAATAGGTGTGTTTGTGTCAATGGAGGAACATTTAGGTCATTTTCGTCCTCCCTAGTCTTATTCTTGTCCAATTAGGGTTTTTATGCAATCTTGTGCATCCAATAGGTGTGTTAGTGTCATTGGACGAACATTTAGGTCATTTTCGTCCTCCCTAGGCTTATTCTTGTCCAATTAGGGTTTTTAACCAATCTTGTGCATCCAATAAGTTCATTTGTTTCATTGGATGAACATTTAGGTCATTTTCGTCCTCCCTAGTCTTATTCTTGTCGAATTAGGGTTTTTATGCAATCTTGTGCATCCAATAGGTGTGTTTGTGTCATTGGAGGAACATTTAGGTCATTTTCTTCCTCCCTAGTTTTATTCTTATCCAATTAGGGTTTTTATGCAATCTTGTGCATCCAATAACTTCATTTGTGTCATTGGATGAACATTTAGGTCATTTTCGTCCTCCCTAGTCTTATTCTTGTCCAATTAGGGTTTTTAACCAACCTTGTGCATCCAATAAGTTCATTTGTGTCATTGGTGGAACATTTAGGTCATTTTCGTCCTCCCTAGTCTTATTCTTGTCCAATTAGGGTTTTTATGCAATCTGGTGCATCCAATAGGTGTGTTTGTGTCATTGGAGGAACATTTAGGTCATTTTCGTCCTCCCTAGTCTTATTCTTGTCCAATTAGGGTTTTTATGCAATCTTGTGCATCCAATAGGTGTGTTTGTGTCATTGGACGAACATTTAGGTCATTTTCGTCCTCCCTAGGCTTATTCTTGGCCAATTAGGGTTTTTATGCAATCTTGTGCATCCAATAGGTGTGTTTGTGTCATTGGACGAACATTTAGGTCATTTTCGTCCTCCCTAGGCTTATTCTTGTCCAATTAGGGTTTTTAACCAATCTTGTGCATCCAATAAGTTCATTTGTGTCATTGGTTGAACATTTAGGTCATTTTCGTCCTCCCTAGTCTTATTCTTGTCCAATTAGGGTTTTTATGCAATCTTTTGCATCCAATAGGTGTGTTTGTGTCATTGGACGAACATTTAGGTCATCTTCGTCCTCCCTAGGCTTATTCTTGTCCAATTAGGGTTTTTAACCTATCTTGTGCATCCAATAAGTTCAATTGTGTGATTGGATGAACATTTAGGTCATTTTCGTCCTCCCTAGGCTTATTCTTGTCCAATTAGGGTTTTTAACAAATCTTGTGCATCCAATAAGTTCATTTGTGTCATTGGACGAACATTTAGGTCATTTTCGTCCTCCCTAGTATTATTCTTGTCCAATTAGGGTTTTAAGCAATCTTGTGCATCCAATATGTGTGTTTGTGTCATTGGATGAACATTTAGGTCATTTTCGTCCTCCCTATGCTTATTCTTGTCCAATTAGGGTTTTTAACCAATCTTGTGCATCCAATAAGTTCATTTGTGTCATTGGATGAACATTTAGGTCATTTTTGTCCTCCATAGTCTTATTCTTGTCCAATTAGGGTTTTTATGCAATATTGTGCATCCAATAGGTGTGTTTGTGTCATTGGAGGAATATTTAGGTCATTTTCGTGCTCCCTAGTCTTATTTTTATCCGTTTAGGGTTTTTATGCAATCTTGTGCATCCAATAGGTGTGTTTGTGTCATTGGACGAACATTTAGGTCATTTTCGTCCTCCCTAGGCTTATTCTTGTCCAATTAGGGTTTTTAACCAATCTTGTGCATCCAATAAGTTGATTTGTGTCATTGGACGAACATTTAGGTCATTTTCGTCCTCCCTAGGCTTATTCTTGTCCAATTAGGGTTTTTAACCTATCTTGTACATCCAATAAGTTCATTTGTGTCATTGGATGAACATTTAGGTCATTTTCGTCCTCCCTAGGCTTATTCTTGTCACAATAGGGTTTTTAACCAATCTTGTGCATCCAATAAGTTAATTTGTGTCATTGGATGAACATTTAGGTAATTTTTGTCCTCCCTAGGCTTATTCTTGTCCAATTAGGGTTTTTAGCCAATCTTGTGCATCCAATAAGTTCATTTGTGTCATTGGAGGAACATTTAGGTCATGTTCGTCCTCCCTAGGCTTATTCTTGTCCAATTAGGGTTTTTAACCAATCATGTGCATCCAATAAGTTGATTTGTGTCATTGGATGAACATTTAGGTCATTTTCGTCCTCCCTAGGCTTATTCTTGTCCAATTAGGGTTTTTAACCAATCTTGTGCATCCAATAGTTATGTTTGAGTCATTGGAGGAACATTTAGGTCATTTTCGTCCTCCCTAGTCTTATTCTTGGCCAATTAGGGTTTTTATGCAATCTTGTGCATCCAATAGGTGTGTTTGTGTCATTGGACGAACATTTAGGTCATTTTCGTCCTCCCTAGGCTTATTCTTGTCCAATTAGGGTTTTTAACCAACCTTGTGCATCCAATAAGTTCATTTGTGTCATTGGTTGAACATTTAGGTCATTTTCGTCCTCCCAAGTCTTATTCTTGTCCAATTAGGGTTTTTATGCAATCTTTTGCATCCAATAGGTGTGTTTGTGTCATTGGACGAACATTTAGGTCATCTTCGTCCTCCCTAGGCTTATTCTTGTCCAATTAGGGTTTTTAACCTATCTTGTGCATCCAATAAGTTCAATTGTATCATTGGATGAACATTTAGGTCATTTTCGTCCTCCCTAGGCTTATTCTTGTCCAATTAGGGTTTTTAACAAATCTTGTGCATCCAATAAGTTCATTTGTGTCATTGGACGAACATTTAGGTCATTTTCGTCCTCCCTAGTATTATTCTTGTCCAATTAGGGTTTTAAGCAATCTTGTGCATCCAATATGTGTGTTTGTGTCATTGGATGAACATTTAGGTCATTTTCGTCCTCCCTATGCTTATTCTTGTCCAATTAGGGTTTTTAACCAATCTTGTGCATCCAATAAGTTCATTTGTGTCATTGGATGAACATTTAGGTCATTTTTGTCCTCCATAGTCTTATTCTTGTCCAATTAGGGTTTTTATGCAATATTGTGCATCCAATAGGTGTGTTTGTGTCATTGGAGGAACATTTAGGTCATTTTCGTGCTCCCTAGTCTTATTTTTATCCATTTAGGGTTTTTATGCAATCTTGTGCATCCAATAGGTGTGTTTGTGTCATTGGACGAACATTTAGGTCATTTTCGTCCTCCCTAGGCTTATTCTTGTCCAATTAGGGTTTTTAACCAATCATGTGCATCCAATAAGTTGATTTGTGTCATTGGACGAACATTTAGGTCATTTTCGTCCTCCCTAGGCTTATTCTTGTCCAATTAGGGTTTTTAACCTATCTTGTACATCCAATAAGTTCATTTGTGTCATTGGATGAACATTTAGGTCATTTTCGTCCTCCCTAGGCTTATTCTTGTCCAATTAGGGTTTTTAACTAATGTTGTGCATCAAATAAGTTCATTTGTGTCATTGGAGAAACATTTAGGTCATTTTCATCCTCCCTAGTCTTATTTTTGTCCAATTAGGGTTTTTAACCAATCTTGTGCATCCAATAAGTTCATTTGTGTCATTGGATGAACATTTAGGTCATTTTCGTCCTCCCTAGGCTTATTCTTGTCCAATTAGGGTTTTTAT
>JBBPBR010000091.1:0-32790 GCA_037974775.1 Cicer pinnatifidum
CATTTGTGTCATTGGATGAACATTTAGGTCATTTTCGTCCTCCCTAGGCTTATTCTTGTCCAATTTGGGTTTTTAACTAATCATGTGCATCCAATAAGTTGATTTGTCATTGGATGAACATTTAGGTCATTTTCGTCCTCCCTAGGCTTATTCTTGTCCAATTAGGGTTTTTAACCAATCTTGTGTATCCAATATGTGTTTTTGTGTCATTGGATGAACATTTAGGTCATTTTCGTCCTCCCTAGGCTTATTCTTGTCCAATTAGGGTTTTTAACCAATCTTGTGCATCCAATAAGTTCATTTGTGTCATTGGATGAACATTTAGGTCATTTTCGTCCTCCCTATGCATATTCTTATCCAATTATGGTTTTTAACCAATCTTGTGCATCCAATAGGTGTGTTTGTGTCATTGGATGAACATTTAGGTCATTTTCGTCCTCCCTAGGCTTATTCTTGTCCAATTAGGGTTTTTAACCAATCTTGTGCATCCAATAAGTTCCTTTGTGTCATTGGTTTAACATTTAGGTCATTTTCGTCCTCCCTAGGCTTATTCTTGTCCAATTAGGGTTTTTAACCAATCTTGTGCATCCAATAAGTTCATTTGTGTCATTGGATTAACATTTAGGTCATTTTCGTCCTCCCTAGGCTTATTCTTGTCCAATTAGGGTTTCTAACCAATCTAATGCATCCAATAGGTGTGTTTGTGTCATTGGATGAACATTTAGGTCATTTTCGTCCTCCCTAGGCTTATTCTTGTCCAATTAGGGTTTTTAACCAATCTTGTGCATCCAATAAGTTCAATTGTGTCATTGGATGAACATTTAGGTCATTTTCGTCCTCCCAAGGCTTATTCTTGTCCAATTAGGGTTTCTAACCAACCTTGTGCATCCAATAGGGGTGTTTGTGTCATTGGATGAACATTTAGGTCATTTTCGTCCTCCCTAAGCTTATTCTTGTCCAATTAGGGTTTTTAACCAATCTTATGCATCCAATAAGTTCATTTGTGTAATTGGATGAACATTTAGGTCATTTTCGTCCTCCCTAGGCTTATTCTTGTCCAATTAGGGTTTTTAACCAATCATGTGCATCCAATAAGTTCATTTGTGTCATTGGATGAACATTTAGGTCATTTTCGTCCTCCCTAGGCTTATTCTTGTTCAATTAGGGTTTTTAACCAATCTTGTGCATCCAATAAGTTCATTTGTGTCATTGGATGAACATTTAGGTCATTTTCGTCCTCCCTAGATTTAATCTTGTCCAATTTGGGTTTTTATGCAATCTTGTGCATCCAATAGGTGTGTTTGTGTCATTGGAGGAACATTTAGGTCATTTTCGTCCTCCCTATTGGACGAACATTTAGGTCATTTTCGTCCTCCCTTGGCTTATTCTTGTCCAATTAGGGTTTTTACGCAATCTTGTGCATCCAATAGGTGTGTTTGTGTCATTGGACGAACATTTAGGTCATTTTGGTCCTCCCTAGGCTTATTCTTGTCCAATTAGGGTTTTTAACCAATCTTGTGCATCCAATAGGTATGTTTGTGTCATTGGAGGAACATTTAGGTCATTTTCGTCCTCCCTAGTCTTATTATTGTCCAATTAGGGTTTTTATGTAATCTTGTGCATCCAATAGGTGTGTTTGTGTCATTGGACGAACATTTAGGTCATTTTCGTCCTCCCTTGGCTTATTCTTGTCCAATTAGGGTTTTTACGCAATCTTGTGCATCCAATAGGTGTGTTTGTGTCATTGGACGAACATTTAGGTCATTTTCGTCCTCCCTAGGCTTATTCTTGTCCAATTAGGGTTTTTAACCAATCTTGTGCATCCAATAGGTGTGTTTGTGTCATTGGAGAAACATTTAGGTCATTTTCGTCCTCCCTAGTCTTATTCTTGTTCAATTTGGGTTTTTATGCAATCTTGTGCATCCAATAGGTGTGTTTGTGTCATTGGACGAACATTTAGGTCATTTTCATCCTCCCTATGCTTATTCTTGTCCAATTAGGGTTTTTAACCAATCTTGTGCATCCAATAAGTTCATTTGTGTCATTGGATGAACATTTAGGTCATTTTCGTCCTCCCTAGGCTTATTCTTGTCCAATTTGGGTTTTTAACTAATCATGTGCATCCAATAAGTTGATTTGTGTCATTGGATGAACATTTAGGTCATTTTCGTCCTCCCTAGGCTTATTCCTGTCCAATTAGGGTTTTTAACCAATCTTGTGCATCCAATATGTGTGTTTGTGTCATTGGATGAACATTTAGGCCATTTTCGTCCTCCCTAGGCTTATTCTTGTCCAATTAGGGTTTTTAACCAATCTTGTGCATCCAATAAGTTCATTTGTGTCATTGGATGAACATTTAGGTCATTTTCGTCCTCCCTAGACTTATTCTTGTCCAATTTGGGTTTTTATGCAATCTTGTGCATCCAATTGGTGTGTTTGTGTCATTGGACGAACATTTAGGTCATTTTCGTCCTCCCTAGGCTTATTCTTGTCCAATTAGGGTTTTTAACCAATCTTGTGCATCCAATAGGTGTGTTTGTGTCATTGGAGGAACATTTAGGTCATTTTCGTCCTCCCTAGTCTTATTATTGTCCAATTAGGGTTTTTATGTAATCTTGTGCATCCAATAGGTGTGATTGTGTCATTGGACGAACATTTAGATCATTTTCGTCCTCCCTAGGCTTATTCTTGTCCAATTAGGGTTTTTAACCATTCTTGTGCATCCAATAAGTTCATTTGTGTCATTGGATGAATATTTAGGTCATTTTCGTTCTCCCTAGGCTTATTCATGTCCAATTTGGGTTTTTAACCAATCTTGTGCATCCAATATGTGTGTTTGTGTCATTGGATGAACATTTAGGTCATTTTCGTCCTCCCTATGCTTATTCTTGTCCAATTAGGGTTTTTAACCAATCTTGTGCATCCAATAAGTTCATTTGTGTCATTGGATGAACATTTAGGTCATTTTCGTCCTCCCTAGGCTTATTCTTGTCCAATTTGGGTTTTTAACCAATCATGTGCATCCAATAAGTTGATTTGTGTCATTGGATGAACATTTAGGTCATTTTCGTCCTCCCTAGGCTTATTCTTGTCCAATTAGGGTTTTTAACCAATCTTGTGCATCCAATATGTGTGTTTGTGTCATTGGGTGAACATGTAGGTCATTTTCGTCCTCCCTAGGCTTATTCTTGTCCAATTAGGGTTTTTAGCCAATCTTGTGCATCCAATAAGTTCATTTGTGTCATTGGAGGAACATTTAGGTCATTTTCGTCCTCCCTAGTCTTATTCTTATCCAATTAGGGTTTTTTATGCAATCTTGTGCATCCAATAGGTGTGTTTGTGTCATTGGACGAACATTTAGGTCATTTTCGTCGTCCCTAGGCTTATTCTTGTCCAATTAGGGTTTTTAACCAATCTTGTGCATCCAATAGGTGTGTTTGTGTCATTGGTGGAACATTTAGGTCATTTTCGTCCTCCCTAGTCTTATTATTGTCCAATTAGGGTTTTTATGTAATCTTGTGCATCCAATAGGTGTGTTTGTGTCATTGGACGAACATTTAGGTCATTTTCGTCCTCCCTAGGCTTATTCTTGTCCAATTAGGGTTTTTATGCAATCTTGTGCATCCAATAGGTGTGTTTGTGTTATTGGACGAACATTTAGGTCATTTTCATCCTCCCTAGGCTTATTCTTGTCCAATTAGGGTTTTTAGCCAATCTTGTGCAACCAATAAGTTCATTTGTGTCATTGGATGAACATTTAGTCATTTTCGTCCTCCCTAGGCTTATTCTTGTCCAATTAGGGTTTTTAACCAATCTTGTGCATCCAATAGGTGTGTTTGTGTCATTGGACGAACATTTAGGTCATTTTCGTCCTCCCTAGGCTTATTCTTGTCCGATTAGGGTTTTTAACCAATCTTGTTCATCCAATAAGTTCATTTGTGTCATTGGATGAACATTTAGGTCATTTTCGTCCTCCCTAGTCTTATTCTTGTCCAATTAGGGTTTTAAGCAATCTTGTGCATCCAATATGTGTGTTTGTGTCATTGGATGAACCTTTAGGTCATTTTCGTTCTCCCTATGATTATTCTTGTCCAATTAGGGTTTTTAACCAATCTTGTGCATACAATAAGTTCATTGGGGTCATTGGATGAACATTTAGGTCATTTTCGTCCTCCCTAGTCTTATTCTTGTCCAATTAGGGTTTTTATGCAATCTTGTGCATCCAATAGGTGTGTTTGTGTCATTGGAGGAACATTTAGGTCATTTTCGTGCTCCCTAGTCTTATTCTTGTCCAATTAGGTTTTTTATGCAATCTTGTTCATCCAATAGGTGTGTTTGTGTCATTGGATGAACATTTAGGTCATTTTCGTCCTCCCTAGGCTTATTCTTGTCCAATTAGGGTTTTTAACAAATCTTGTGCATCCAATAAGTACATTTGTGTCACTGGATGAACATTTAGGTCATTTTCGTCTTCCCTAGTCTTATTCTTGTCCAATTAGGGTTTTTAACCAATCTTGTGCATCCAATATGTTCATTTGTGTCATTGGATGAACATTTAGGTCATTTTCGTCCTCTCTAGGCTTATTCTTGTCCAATTAGGGTTTTTAACCAATCTTGTGCATCCAATATGTGTGTTTGTGTCATTGGACGATCATTTAGGTCATTTTCGTCCTCCCTAGTCTTATTCTTGGCCAATTAGGGTTTTAAGCAATCTTGTGCATCCAATATGTGTGTTTGTGTCATTGGATGAACATTTAGGTCATTTTCGTCCTCCCTAGGCTTATTCTTGTCCAATTAGGGTTTTTAACCAATCTTGTGCATCCAATAAGTTCATTTGTGTCATTGGATGAACTTTTAGGTCATTTTCGTCCTCCCTAGTCTTATTCTTGTCCAATTAGGGTTTTAAGCAATCTTGTGCATCCAATATGTGGGTTTGTGTCATTGGATGAACGTTTAGGTCATTTTCGTCCTCCCTATGCTTATTCTTGTCCAATTTGGGTTTTTAACCAATCTTGTGCATCCAATAAGTTCATTTGTGTCATTGGATGAACATTTAGGTCATTTTCGTCCTCCCTAGTCTTATTCTTGTCCAATTAGGGTTTTTATGCAATCTTGTGCATCCAATAGGTGTGTTTGTGTCATTCGAGGAATATTTAGGTCATTTTCGTCCTCCCTAGTCTTATTCTTGTCCAATTAGGGTTTTTATGCAATCTTGTGCATCCAATATGTGTGTTTGTGTCATTGGATGAACATTTAGGTCATTTTCGTCCTCCCTAGGCTTATTCTTGTCCAATTAGGGTTTTTAACCAATCTTGTGCATCCAATAAGTTCATTTGTGTCATTGGATGAACATTTAGGCCATTTTCGTCCTCCCTAGACTTATTCTTGTCCAATTTGAGTTTTTATGCAATCTTGTGCATCCAATAGGTGTGATTGTGTCATTGGACGAACATTAAGGTCATTTTCGTCCTCCCTAGGCTTATTCTTGTCGAATTAGGGTTTTTAACCAATCTTGTGCATCCAATATGTGTGTTTGTGTCATTGGATGAACATTTAGGTCATTTTCGTCCTCCCTAGGCTTATTCTTGTCCAATTAGGGTTTTTAACCAATCTTGTGCATCCAATAAGTTCATTTGTGTCATTGGACGAACATTTAGGTCATTTTCGTCCTCCCTAGGCTTATTCTTGTCCAATTAGTGTTTTTAACCAATCATGTGCATCCAATAAGTTCATTTGTCATTGGATGAACATTTAGGTCATTTTCTTCCTCCCTATGCTTATTCTTGTGCATCCAATAAGTTCATTTGTGTCATTGGAGGAACATTTAGGTCATTTTCGTCCTCCCTAGTCTTATTCTTGTCCAATTAGGGTTTTTATGCAATCTTGTGCATCCAATAGGTGTGTTTGTGTCATTGGACGAACACTTAGGTCATTTTCGTCCTCCCTAGGCTTATTCTTGTCCAATTAGGGTTTTTAACCAATCTTGTGCATCCAATAAGTTCATTTGTGTCATTGGATGAACATTTAGGTCATTTTCGTCATCCCTAGTCTTATTCTTGTCCATTTAGGGTTTTAAGCAATCTTGTGCATCCAATATGTGTGTTTGTGTCATTGGATGAACATTTAGGTCATTTTCGTCCTCCCTAGGCTTATTCTTGTCCAATTAGGGTTTTTAACCAATCTTGTGCATCCAATAAGTTCATTTGTGTCATTGGATGAACATTTAGGTCATTTTCGTCCTCCCTAGTCTTAGTCTTGTCCAATTAGGGTTTTAAGCAATCTTGTGCATCCAATATGTGTGTTTGTGTCATTGGATGAACATTTAGGTCATTTTCGTCCTCCCTAGGCTTATTCTTGTCCAATTTGGGTTTTTAACCAATCTTGTGCATACAATAAGTTCATTTGTGTCATTGGATGAACATTTAGGTCAATTTCGTCCTCCCTAGTCTTATTCTTGTCCAATTAGGGTTTTTATGCAATCTTGTGCATCGAATAAGTTCATTTGTGTCATTGGATGAACATTTAGGTCATTTTCGTCCTCCCTAGGCTTATTCTTGTCCAATTAGGGTTTTTAACCAATCTTGTGCATCCAATAAGTTCATTTGTGTCATTGGATGAACATTTAGGTCATTTTCGTCCTCCCTAGGCTTATTCTTGTCCAATTAGGGTTTTTAACCAACCTTGTGCATCCAATAAGTTTATTTGTGTCATTGGTTGAACATTTAGGTCATTTTCGTCCTCCCTAGGTTTATTCTTGTCCAATTAGGGTTTTTAATCAACCTTGTGCATCCAATAAGTTCATTTGTGTCATTGGTTGAACATTTAGGTCATTTTCGTCCTCCCTAGGCTTATTCTTGTCAAATTAGGGTTTTTAACCAATCTTGTGCATCCAAGAAGTTCATTTGTGTCATTGGATGAACATTTAGGTCATTTTCGTCCTCCCTAGTCTTATTCTTGTCCAATTAGGGTTTTAAGCAATCTTGTGCATCCAATATGTGTGTTTGTGTCATTGGATGAACATTTAGGTCATTTTCGTCCTCCCTAGGCTTATTCTTGTTCAATTAGGGTTTTTAACCAATCTTGTGCATCCAATAAGTTCATTTGTGTCATTGGATGAACATTTAGATCATTTTCGTCCTCCCTAGACTTAATCTTGTCCAATTTGGGTTTTTATGCAATCTTGTGCATCCAATAGGTGTGTTTGTGTCATTGGAGGAACATTTAGGTCATTTTTGTCCTCCCTATTGGACGAACATTTAGGTCATTTTCGTCCTCCCTTGGCTTATTCTTGTCCAATTAGGGTTTTTATGCAATCTTGTGCATCCAATAGGTGTGTTTGTGTTATTGGACGAACATTTAGGTCATTTTCGTCCTCCCTAGGCTTATTCTTGTCCAATTAGGGTTTTTAGCCAATCTTGTGCATCCAATATGTGTGATTGTGTCATTGGACGAACATTTAGGTCATTTTCGTCCTCCCTAGGCTTATTCTTGTCCAATTAGGGTTTTTAACCAATCTTGTGCATCCAATATGTGTGTTTGTGTCATTGGATGAACATTTAGGTCATTTTCGTCCTCCCTATGCTTATTCTTGTCCAATTAGGGTTTTTAACCAATCTTGTGCATCCAATAAGTTCATTTGTGTCATTGGATGAACATTTAGGTCATTTTCGTCCTCCCTAGGCTTATTTTTGTCCAATTTGGGTTTTTAACCAATCATGTGCATCCAATAAGTTGATTTGTCATTGGATGAACATTAAGGTCATTTTCGTCCTCCCTAGGCTTATTCTTGTCCAATTAGGGTTTTTAACCAATCTTGTGCATCCAATATGTGTGTTTGTGTCATTGGATGAACATTTAGGTCATTTTCGTCCTCCCTAGGCTTATTCTTGTTCAATTAGGGTTTTTAGCCAATCTTGTGCATCCAATTAGTTCATTTGTGTCATTGGTTGAACATTTAGGTCATTTTCGTCCTCCCTAGTCTTATTCTTGTCCAATTAGAGTTTTTAACCAATCTTGTGCATCCAATAAGTTCATTTGTGTCATTAGACGAACATTTAGGTCATTTTCGTCCTCCCTAGGCATATTCTTGTCCAATTAGGCTTTTTAACCAACCTTGTGCATCCAATAAGTTCATTTGTGTCATTGGATGAACATTTAGGTCATTTTCGTCCTCCCTAGGCTTATTCTTGTCTAATTAGGGTTTTTAACCAATCTTGTGCATCCAATAGGTGTGTTTGTGTCATTGGACGAACATTTAGGTCATTTTCGTCCTCCCTAGGCTTATTCTTGTCCAATTAGGGTTTTTAACCAATCTTGTGCATCCAATAGGTGTGTTTGTGTCATTGGAGGAACATTTAGGTCATTTTCGTCCTCCCTAGTCTTATTCTTGTCCAATTAGGGTTTTTATGCAATCTTGTGCATCCAATAGGTGTGTTTGTGTCATTGGACGAACATTTAGGTCATTTTCGTCCTCCCTAGGCTTATTCTTTCCAATTAGGGTTTTTAACCAACCTTGTGCATCCAATAAGTTCATTTGAGTCATTGGTTGAACATTTAGGTCATTTTCATCCGCCCTAGCCTTATTCTTGTCCAATTAGGGTTTTTAACCAATCTTGTGCATCCAATAAGTTCATTTGTGTCATTGGATGAACATTTAGGTCATTTTCGTCCTCAATAGTCTTATTCTTGTCCAATTAGGGTTTTTATGCAATCTTGTGCATCCAATAGGTGTGTTTGTGTCATTGGAGGAACATTTAGGTCGTTTTCGTCCTCCCTAGGCTTATTCTTGTCTAATTAGGGTTTTTAACCAATCTTGTGCATCCAATAAGTTCATTTGTGTCATTGGACGAACATTTAGGTCATTTTCGTCCTCCCTAGGCTTATTCTTGTCCAATTAGGGTTTTTAACCAATCATGTGCATCCAATAAGTTGATTTGTGTCATTGGATGAACATTTAGGTCATTTTCGTCCTCCCTAGTCTTATTCATGTCCAATTAGGGTTTTTATGCAATCTTGTGCATCCAATAGGTGTGTTTGTGTCATTGGACGAACATTTAGGTCATTTTCGTCCTCCCTAGGCTTATTCTTGTCCAATTAGGGTTTTTAACCAATCTTGTGCAGCCAATAAGTTCATTTGTGTCATTGGATGAACATTTAGGTCATTTTCGTCCTCCCTAGGCTTGTTCTTGTACAATTAGGGTTTTTATGCAATCTTGTGCATCCTATAGGTCTGTTTGTGTCATTGGACGAACATTTAGGTCATTTTCGTCCTCCCTAGGCTTATTCTTGTCCAATTAGGGTTTTTATGCAATCTTGTGCATCCAATAGGTGTGTTTGTGTCATTGGACGAACATTTAGGTCATTTTCGTCCTCCCTAGGCTTATTCTTGTCCAATTAGGGTTTTTAACCAACCTTGTGCATCCAATAAGTTCATTTGTATCATTGGAGGAACATTTAGGTCATTTTTGTCCTCCCTAGTCTTATTCTTGTCCAATTAGGGTTTTTATGCAATCTTGTGCATCCAATAGGTGTGTTTGTGTCATTGGACGAACATTTAGGTCATTTTCGTCCTCCCTAGGCTTATTCTTGTCCAATTAGGGTTTTTAACCAATCTTGTGCATCCAATAAGTTCATTTGTGTCATTGGATGAACATTTAGGTCATTTTCGTCCTCCCTAGTCTTATTCTTGTCCAATTAGGGTTTTAAGCAATCTTGTGCATCCAATATGTGGGTTTGTGTCATTGGATGAACGTTTAGGTCATTTTCGTCCTCTCTATGCTTATTCTTGTCCAATTAGGGTTTTTAACCAATCTTGTGCATCCAATAAGTTCATTTGTGTCATTGGACGAACATTTAGGTCATTTTCGTCCTTCCTAGTCTTATTCTTGTCCAATTAGGGTTTTTATGCAATCTTGTGCATCCAATAGGTGTGTTTGTGTCATTGGACGAACATTTAGGTCATTTTCGTCCTCCCTAGGCTTATTCTTGTCCAATTAGGGTTTTTAACCAATCTTGTGCATCCAATAAGTTCATTTGTGTCATTGGATGAACATTTAGGTCATTTTCGTCCTCCCTAGTCTTATTCTTGTCCAATTAGGGTTTTTAACCAACCTTGTGCATCCAATAAGTTCATTTGTGTCATTGGTGGAACGTTTAGGTCATTTACGTCCTCCCTAGTCTTATTCTTGTCCAATTAGGGTTTTTATGCAATCTTGTGCATCCAATAGGTGTGTTTGTGTCATTGGAGGAACATTTAGGTCATTTTCGTCCTCCCTAGTCTTATTCTTGTCCAATTAGGGTTTTTATGCAATCTTGTGCATCCAATAGGTGTGTTTGTGTCATTGGACGAACATTTAGGTCATTTTCGTCCTCCCTAGGCTTATTCTTGTCCAATTAGGGTTTTTAACCAATCTTGTGCATCCAATAAGTTCATTTGTGTCATTGGATGAACATTTAGGTAATTTTCGTCGTCCTTAGTCTTATTCTTGTCGAATTAGGTTTTTATGCAATCTTGTGCATCCAATAGGTGTGTTTGTGTCATTGGAGGAACATTTAGGTCATTTTCGTCCTCCCTAGTCTTATTCTTGTCCAATTAGGGTTTTTATGCAATCTTGTGCATCCAATAGGTGTGTTTGTGTCATTGGACGAACATTTAGGTCATTTTCGTCCTCCCTAGGCTTATTCTTGTCCAATTAGGGTTTTTAACCAATCTTGTGCAGCCAATAAGTTCATTTCTGTCATTGGATGAACATTTAGGTCATTTTCGTCCTCCCAAGTCTTATTCTTGTCCAATTAGGGTTTTTATGCAATCTTGTGCATCCAATAGGTGTGTTTGTGTCATTGGAGGAACATTTAGGTCATTTTCGTCCTACCTAGTCTTATTCTTGTGCAATTAGGGTTTTTATGCAATCTTGTGCATCCAATAGGTGTGTTTGTGTCATTGGACGAACATTTAGGTCATTTTCGTCCTCCCTAGGCTTATTCTTGTCCAATTAGGGTTTTTAACCAATCTTGTGCATCCAATAGGTGTGTTTGTGTCATTGGAGGAACATTTAGGTCATTTTCGTCCTCCCTAGTCTTATTCTTGTCCAATTAGGGTTTTTATGCAATCTTGTTCATCCAATAGCTGTGTTTCTTTCAACGGAGGAACATTTAGGTCATTTTCGTCCTCTCTAGTCTTATTCTTGTCCATTTAGGGTTTTTATTCAATCCTGTGCATCCAATAAGTTCATTTGTGTCATTAGACGAACATTTAGGTCATTTTCGTCCTCCCTAGGCTTATTCTTGTCCAATTAGGGTTTTTAGCCAATCTTGTGCATTCAATAAGTTTAGTTGTGTCATTGGAGGAACATATAGGTCATTTTCGTCCTCCCTAGTCTTATTCTTGTCCAATTAGGGTTTTTATGCAATCTTGTGCATCCAATAGGTGTGTTTGTGTCATTGGATGAACATTTAGGTCATTTTCGTCCTCCCTAGGCTTATTCTTGTCCAATTAGGGTTTTTAACTAATCTTGTGCATCCAATAAGTTCATTTGTGTCATTGGATGAACATTTAGGTCATTTTCGTCCTCCCTAGGCTTTTTCTTGTCCAATTAGGGTTTTGAACCAATCTTGTGCATCCAATAAGTTCATTTGTGTCATTGGACGAACATTTAGGTCAATTTCGTCCTCCCTAGGCTTATTCTTGTCCAATTAGGGTTTTCAACCAATCTTGTGCATCCAATAAGTTCATTTGTGTCATTGGATGAACATTTAGGTCATTTTCGTCCTCCCTATGCTTATTCTTGTCCAATTAGGGTTTTTAACCAATCTTGTGCATCCAATAAGTTCATTTGTGTCATTGGATGAACATTTAGGTCATTTTCGTCCTCCCTAGTCTTATTCTTGTCCAATTAGGGTTTTTATGCAATCTTGTGCATCCAATAGGTGTGTTTGTGTCATTGGAGGAACATTTAGGTCATTTTAATCCTCCCTAGTCTTATTCATGTCCAATTAGGGTTTTTATGCAATCTTGTGCATCCAATAGGTGTGTTTGTATCATTGGACGAACATTTAGGTCATTTTCGTCCTCCCTAGGCTTATTCTTGTCCAATTAGGGTTTTTAACCAATCTTGTGCATCCAATAAGTTCATTTGTGTCATTGGATGAATATTTAGGTCATTTTCGTCCTCCCTAGTCTTATTCTTGTCCAATTAGGGTTTTAAGCAATCTTGTGCATCCAATATGTGTGTTTGTGTCATTGGATGAACATTTAGGTCATTTTCGTCCTCCCTAGGCTTATTCTTGTCCAATTAGGGTTTTTAACCAATCTTGTGCATCCAATAAGTTCATTTGTGTCATTGGATGAACATTTAGGCCATTTTCGTCCTCCCTAGACTTATTCTTGTCCAATTTGAGTTTTTATGCAATCTTGTGCATCCAATAGGTGTGATTGTGTCATTGGACGAACATTAAGGTCATTTTCGTCCTCCCTAGGCTTATTCTTGTCGAATTAGGGTTTTTAACCAATCTTGTGCATCCAATATGTGTGTTTGTGTCATTGGATGAACATTTAGGTCATTTTCGTCCTCCCTAGGCTTATTCTTGTCCAATTAGGGTTTTTAACCAATCTTGTGCATCCAATAAGTTCATTTGTGTCATTGGTTGAACATTTAGGTAATTTTCGTCCTCCCTAGTCTTATTCTTGTCCAATTTGGGTTTGTAACCAATCTTGTGCATCAAATATGTGTGTTTGTGTCATTAGATGAACATTTAGGTCATTTTCGTCCTCCCTATGCTTATTCTTGTGCATCCAATAAGTTCATTTGTGACATTTGATGAACATTTAGGTCATTTTCGTCCTCCCTAGTCTTATTCTTGTCCAATTAGGGTTTTTATGCAATCTTGTGCATCCAATAGGTGTGTTTGTGTCATTGGACGAACATTTAGGTCATTTTCTTCCTCCCTAGGCTTATTCTTGTCCAATTAGGGTTTTTAACCAATCTTGTGTATCCAATAGGTGTGTTTGTGTTATTAGAGGAACATTTAGGTCATTTTCGTCCTCCCTAGTCTTATTATTGTCCAATTAGGGTTTTATGTAATCTTGTGCATCCAATAGGTGTGTTTGTGTCATTGGACGAACATTTAGGTCATTTTTGTCCTCCCTAGGCTTATTCTTGTCCAATTAGGGTTTTTAACCAATCTTGTGCATCCAATAAGTTCATTTGTGTCATTGGATGAACATTTAGGTCATTTTCGTCCTCAATAGTCTTATTCTTGTCCAATTAGGGTTTTTATGCAATCTTGTGCATCCAATAGGTGTGTTTGTGTCATTGGAGGAACATTTAGGTCGTTTTCGTCCTCCCTAGGCTTATTCTAGTCCAATTAGGGTTTTTAACCAACCTTGTGCATCCAATAAGTTCATTTGTGTCATTGGTTGAACATTTAGGTCATTTTCGTCCTCCCTAGTCGTATTCTTGTCCAATTAGGGTTTTTATGCAATCTTGTGCATCCAATAGTTGTGTTTGTGTCATTGGACGAACATTTAGGTTTTTTTCGTCCTCCCTAGGCTTATTCTTGTCCAATTAGGGTTTTTAACCAATCTTGTGCATCCAATAAGTTCATTTGTGTCATTGGATGAACATTTAGGTCATTTTCGTCCTCAATAGTCTTATTCTTGTCCAATTAGGGTTTTTATGCAATCTTGTGCATCCAATAGGTGTGTTTGTGTCATTGGAGGAACATTTAGGTCATTTTCGTCCTCCCTAGTCTTATTCTTGTCCAATTAGGGTTTTTAACCAACCTTGTGCATCCAATAAGTTCATTTGTGTCATTGGTTGAACATTTAGGTCATTTTCGTCCTCCCTAGTCTTATTCTTGTCCAATTAAGGTTTTTATGCAATTTTGTGCATCCAATAGCTGTGTTTGTGTCATTGGACGAACATTTAGGTCATTTCCGTCCTCCCTAGGCTTGTTCTTGTCCAATTAGGGTTTTTAACCAACCTTGTGCATCCAATAAGTTCATTTGTGTCATTGGTTGAACATTTAGGTCATTTTCGTCCTCCCAAGTCTTATTCTTGTCCAATTAAGGTTTTTAAACAATCATGTGCATCCAATAAGTTGATTTGTTTGATTGGACGAACATTTTGGTCATTTTCGTCCTCCCTAGGCTTATTCTTGTCCAATTAGTGTTTTTAAACAATCATGTGCATCCAATAAGTTGATTTGTTTGATTGGATGAACATTTAGGTCATTTTCGTCCTCCCTAGGCTAATTCTTGTCCAATTAGGGTTTTTAACCAATCTTGTGCTTCCATTAAGTTCATTTGTGTCATTGGATGAACATTTAGGTCATTTTCGTCCTCCCTAGGCTTATTCTTGTCCAATTTGGGTTTTTAACCAATAATGTGCATCCAATAAGTTGATTTGTGTCATTGGATGAACATTTAGGTCATTTTCGTCCTCCCTAGGCTTATTCTTGTCCAATTAGGGTTTTTAACCAATCTTGTGCATCCAATAAGTTCATCTGTGTCATTGGTTGAACATTTAGGTAATTTTCGTCCTCCCTAGTCTTATTCTTGTCCAATTTGGGTTTGTAACCAATCTTGTGCATCAAATATGTGTGTTTGTGTCATTGGATGAACATTTAGGTCATTTTCGTCCTCCCTATGCTTATTCTTGTGCATCCAATAAGTTCATTTGTGTCATTGGATGAACATTTAGGTCATTTTTGTCCTCCCTAGGCTTATTCTTGTTCAATTAGGGTTTTTAACCAATCTTGTGCATCCAATAGGTGTGTTTGTGTCATTGGAGGAACATTTAGGTCATTTTTGTTCCCCTAGTCTTATTATTGTCCAATTATGGTTTTTATGTAATCTTGTGCATCCAATAGGTGTGATTGTGTCATTGGACGAACATTTAGGTCATTTTCGTCCTCCCTAGGCTTATTCTTGTCCAATTAGGGTTTTTAGCCAATCTTGTTCATCCAATAAGTTCATTTGTGTCATTGGACGAACATTTAGGTCATTTTCGTTCTCCCTAGGCTTATTCTTGTCCAATTAGGGTTTTTAGCCAATCTTGTGCATCCAATAAGTTCATTTGTGTCATTGGAGGAACATTTAGGTCATTTTCATCCTCCCTAGGCTTATTCTTGTCCAATTAGGGTTTTTATGCAATCTTGTGCATCCAATAGGTGTGTTTGTGTCATTGGACGAACATTTAGGTCATTCTCGTCCTCCCTAGGCTTATTCTTGTCCAATTAGGGTTTGTAGCCAATCTTGTGCATCCAATAAGTTCATTTGTGTCATTGGAGGAACATTTAGGTCATTTTCGTCCTCCCTAGGCTTATTCTTGTCCAATTAGGGTTTTTAACCAATCTTGTGCATCCAATAAGTTCATTTGTGTCATTGGATGAACATTTAGGTCATTTTTGTCCTCCCTAGGCTTATTCTTGTCCAATTAGGGTTTTTGGCCAATCTTGTGCATCCAATAAGTTCATTTGTGTCATTGGAGGAACATTTAGGTCATTTTCGTCCTCCCTAGTCTTATTCTTGTCCAATTAGGGTTTTTATACAATCTTGTTCATCCAATAGGTGTGTTTGTGTCATTGGACGAACATTTAGGTCATTTTCGTCCTCCCTAGGCTTATTCTTGTCCAATTAGGGTTTTTAACCAATCTTGTGCATCCAATAGGTGTGTTTGTGTCATTGGAGGAACATTTAGGTCATTTTCGTCCTCCCTAGTCTTATTCTTGTCCAATTAGGGTTTTTATGCAATCTTGTGCATCCAATAGGTGTGTTTGTGTCATTGGACGAACATTTAGGTCATTTTCATCCTCCATAGGCTTATTCTTGTCCAATTAGGGTTTTTAACCAACCTTGTGCATCCAATAAGTTCATTTGTGTCCTTGGTTGAACATTTAGGTCATTTTCATCCTCCCTAGGCTTATTCTTGTCCAGTTAGGGTTTTTAACCAATCTTGTGCATCCAATAAGTTCATTTGTGTCATTGGATGAACATTTAGGTCATTTTCGTCCTCCCTAGTCTTATTCTTGTCCAATTAGGGTTTTAAGCAATCTTGTGCATCCAATATGTGTGTTTGCGTCATTGGATGAACATTTAGGTCATTTTCGTCCTCCCTATGCTTATTCTTGTCCAATTAGGGTTTTTAACCAATCTTGTGCATCCAATAAGTTCATTTGTGTCATTGGATGAACATTTAGGTCATTTTCGTCCTCAATAGTCTTATTCTTGTCCAATTAGGGTTTTTATGCAATCTTGTGCATCCAATAGGTGTGTTTGTGTCATTGGAGGAACATTTAGGTCATTTTCGTCCTCCCTAGTCTTATTATTGTCCAATTAGGGTTTTTATGTAATCTTGTGCATCCAATAGGTTCATTTGTATCATTGGACGAACATTTAGGTCATTTTCGTCCTCCCTTGGCTTATTCTTGTCCAATTAGGGTTTTTATGCAATCTTGTGCATCCAATAGGTGTGTTTGTGTCATTGGACGAACATTTAGGTCATTTTCGTCCTCCCTAGTCTTATTCTTGTCCAATTAGGGTTTTTATGCAATCTAGTGCATTCAATAGGTGTGTTTGTGTCATTGGACGAACATTTAGGTCATTTTCGTCCTCCCTAGGCTTATTCTTGTCCAATTAGGGTTTTTAACCAATCTTGTGCATCCAATAAGTTCATTTGTGTCATTGGATGAACATTTAGGTCATTTTCGTCCTCCCAAGTCTTATTCTTGTCCTATTAGGTGTGTTTGTGTCATTGGATGAACATTTAGGTCATTTTCGTCCTCCCTAGTTTTATTCTTATCAAATTAGGGTTTTTATGCAATCTTGTGCATCCAATAGGTGTGTTTGTGTCATTGGACGAACATTTAGGTCATTTTCGTCCTCCCTAGGCTTATTCTTGTCCAATTAGGGTTTTTAACCAATCTTGTGCATCCAATAAGTTCATTTGTGTCATTGGATGATCATTTAGGTCATTTTCGTCCTCCCTAGTCTTATTCTTGTCGAATTAGGGTTTTTATGCAATCTTGTGCATCAAATAGGTGTGTTTGTGTCATTGGACGAACATTTAGGTCATTTTCGTCCTACCTAGGCTTATTCTTGTCCAATTAGGGTTTTTAACCAATCTTGGGCATCCAATAAGTTCATTTGTGTCATTGGATGATCATTTAGGTCATTTTCGTCCTCCCTAGTCTTATTCTTGTCGAATTAGGGTTTTTATGCAATCTTGTGCATCCAATAGGTGTGTTTGTGTCATTGGACGAACATTTAGGTCATTTTCGTCCTCCCTAGGCTTATTCTTGTCCAATTAGGGTTTTTAACCAATCTTGTGCATTCAATAAGTTCATTTGTGTCATTGGACGAACATTTAGGTCATTTTCGTCCTCCCTAGGCTTATTCTTGTCCAATTAGGGTTTTTAACCAATCTTGTGCATCCAATAAATTCATTTGTGTCATTGGATGAACATTTAGGTCATTTTCGTCCTCCCTAGGCTTGTTCTTGTCCAATTAGGGTTTTTATGCAATCTTGTGCATCCAATAGGTGTGTTTGTGTCATTGGACGAACATTTAGGTCATTTTCGTCCTCCCTAGGCTTATTCTTGTCCAATTAGGGTTTTTAACCAATCTTGTGCATCCAATAAATTCATTTGTGTCATTGGAGGAACATTTAGGTCATTTTCGTCCTCCCTAGTCTTATTCTTGTCCAATTAGGATTTTAAGCAATCTTGTTCATCCAATATGTGGGTTTGTGTCATTGGATGAACTTTTAGGTCATTTTCGTCCTCCCTATGCTTATTCTTGTCCAATTAGGGTTTTTAACCAATCTTGTGCATGCAATAAGTTCATTTGTGTCATTGGATGAACATTTAGGTCATTTTCGTCCTCCCTAGTCTTATTCTTGTCCAATTAGGGTTTTTATGCAATCTTGTGCATCCAATAGGTGTGTTTGTGTCATTGGACGAACATTTAGGTCATTTTCGTCCTCCCTAGGCTTATTCTTGTCCAATTAGGGTTTTTAACCAATCTTGTGCATCCAATAAGTTCATTTGTGTCATTGGATGAACATTTAGGTCATTTTCGTCCTCCCTAGTCTTATTCTTGTCCAATTAGGGTTTTTAACCAACCTTGTGCATCCAATAAGTTCATTTGTGTCATTGGTGGAACGTTTAGGTCATTTACGTCCTCCCTAGTCTTATTCTTGTCCAATTAGGGTTTTTATGCAATCTTGTGCATCCAATAGGTGTGTTTGTGTCATTGGAGGAACATTTAGGTCATTTTCGTCCTCCCTAGTCTTATTCTTGTCCAATTAGGGTTTTTATGCAATCTTGTGCATCCAATAGGTGTGTTTGTGTCATTGGACGAACATTTAGGTCATTTTCGTCCTCCCTAGGCTTATTCTTGTCCAATTAGGGTTTTTAACCAATCTTGTGCATCCAATAAGTTCATTTGTGTCATTGGATGAACATTTAGGTCATTTTCGTCCTCCCTAGGCTTATTCTTGTCCAATTAGGGTTTTTAGCCAATCTTGTGCATCCAATAAGTTCATTTGTGTCATTGGAGGAACATTTAGGTCATTTTCGTCCTCCCTAGGCTTATTCTTGTCCAATTAAGGTTTTTAACCAATCTTGTGCATCCAATACGTTCATTTGTGTCATTGGAGGAACATTTAGGTCATTTTCGTCCTCCTTAGTTTTATTCTTGTCCAATTAGGGTTTTTATGCAATCTTGTGCATCCAATAGGTGTGTTTGTGTCATTGGACGAACATTTAGGTCATTTTCGTCCTCCCTAGGCTTATTCTTGTCCAATTAGGTTTTTTAACCAATCTTGTGCATCCAATAGGTGTGTTTGTGTCGTTGGACGAACATTTAGGTCATTTTCGTCCTCCCTAGTCTTATTCTTGTCCAATTAGGGTTTTTAACCAATCTTGTGCATCCAATAAGTTCATTTGTGTCATTGGATGAACATTTAGGTCATTTTCGTCCTCCCTAGTCTTATTCTTGTCCAATTAAGGTTTTTTTGCAATCTTGTGCATCCAATAGGTGTGTTTGTGTCATTGGAGGAACATTTAGGTCATTTTCGTCCTCCCTAGTCTTATTCTTGTCCAATTAGGGTTTTTATGCAATCTTGTGCATCCAATAGGTGTGTTTGTGTCATTGGACGAACATTTAGGTCATTTTCGTCCTCCCTAGGCTTATTCTTGTCCAATTAGGGTTTTTAACCAATCTTGTGCATCCAATAAGTTCATTTGTGTCATTGGATGAACTTTTAGGTCATTTTCTTCCTCCCTAGTCTTATTCTTGTCCAATTTAGGGTTTTAAGCAATCTTGTGCATCCAATATGTGGGTTTGTGTCATTGGATGAACGTTTAGGTCATTTTCGTCCTCCCTATGCTTATTCTTGTCCAATTAGGGTTTTTAACCAATCTTGTGCATCCAATAAGTTCAATTGTGTCATTGGATGAACATTTAGGTCATTTTCGTCCTCCCTAGTCTTATTCTTGTCCAATTAGGGTTTTTATGCAATCTTGTGCATCCAATAGGTGTGTTTGTGTCATTGGACGAACATTTAGGTCATTTTCGTCCTCCCTAGGCTTATTCTTGTCCAATTAGGGTTTTTAACCAATCTTGTGCATCCAATAGGTGTGTTTGTGTCATTGTAGGAACATTTAGGTCATTTTCGTCCTCCCTAGTCTTATTCTTGTCCGATTAGGGTTTTTATGCAATCTTGTGCATCCAATAGGTGTGTTTGTGTCATTGGATGAACATTTAAGTCATTTTCGTCCTCCCTAGTCTTATTCTTGTCTAATTAGGGTTTTTATGCAATCTTGTGCATCCAATAGGTGTGTTTGTGTCATTGGACGAAATTTTAGGTCATTTTCGTTCTCCCTAGGCTTATTCTTGTCCAATTAGAGTTTTTAACCAATCTTGTGCATCCAATAAGTTCGTTTGTGTCATTCGATGAACATTTAGGTCATTTTCGTCCTCCCTAGTCTTATTCTTGTCCAATTAGGGTTTTAAGCAATCTTGTGCATCCAATATGTGTGTTTGTGTCATTGGATGAACATTTAGGTAATTTTCGTCCTCCCTATGCTTATTCTTGTCCAATTAGGGTTTTTAACAAATCTTGTGCATACAATAAGTTCATTTGTGTCATTGGATGATCATTTAAGTCACTTTCGTCCTCCCTAGTCTTATTCTTGTCCAATTAGGGTTTTTATGCAATCTTGTGCATCCAATAGGTGTGTTTGTGTCATTGGAGGAACATTTAGGTCATTTTCGTCCTCCCTAGTCTTATTCTTGTCCAATTAGGGTTTTTATGCAATCTTGTGCATCCAATAGGTGTTTTTGTGTCATTGGAAGAACATTTAGGTCATTTTCGTCCTCCCTAGGCTTATTCTTGTCCGATTAGGGTTTTTAACCAATCTTGTGCATTCAATAAGTTCATTTGTGTCATTGGATGAACATTTAGGTCATTTTCGTCCTCCCTAGTATTATTCTTGTCCAATTAGGGTTTTTATGCAATCTTGTGCATCCAATAGGTGTGTTTGTGTCATTGGAGGAACATTTAGGTCATTTTCGTCCTCCCTAGTCTTATTCTTGTCCAATTAGGGTTTTTATGCAATCTTGTGCATCCAATAGGTGTCTTTGTGTCATTCGACGAACATTTAGGTCATTTTCGTCCTCCCTAGGCTTATTCTTGTCCAATTAGGGTTTTTAACCAATCTTGTGCATCCAATAAGTTCATTTGTGTCATTGGATGAACATTTAGGTCATTTTCGTCCTCCCTAGGCTTATTCTTGTCGAATTAGGGTTTTCAACCAATCTTGTGCATCCAATAAGTTCCTTTGTGTCATTGGATGAACATTTAGGTCATTTTCGTCCTCCCTAGGCTTATTCTTGTCCAATTAGGGTTTTTAACCAATCTTGTGCATCCAATAAGTTCATTTGTGTCATTGGACGAACATTTAGGTCATTTTTGTCCTCCCTAGGCTTATTCTTGTCCAATTAGTGTTTTTAACCAATCATGTGCGTCCAATAAGTTGATTTGTTTGATTGGATGAACATTTAGGTCATTTTCGTCCTCCCTAGGCTTATTCTTGTCCAATTAGGGTTTTTAACCAATCTTGTGCTTCCAATAAGTTCATTTGTGTCATTGGATGAACATTTAGGTCATTTTCGTCCTCCCTAGGCTTATTCTTGTCCAATTTGGGTTTTTAACCATTCTTGTGCATCCAATAAGTTGATTTGTGTCATTGGATGAACATTTAGGTCATTTTCGTCCTCCCTAGGCTTATTCTTGTCCAATTAGGGTTTTTAACCAATCTTGTGCATCCAATAAGTTCATTTGTGTCATTGGTTGAACATTTAGGTAATTTTCGTCCTCCCTAGTCTTATTCTTGTCCAATTTGGGTTTGTAACCAATCTTGTGCATCAAATATGTGTGTTTGTGTCATTAGATGAACATTTAGGTCATTTTCGTCCTCCCTATGCTTATTCTTGTGCATCCAATAAGTTCATTTGTGACATTTGATGAACATTTAGGTCATTTTCGTCCTCCCTAGTCTTATTCTTGTCCAATTAGGGTTTTTATGCAATCTTGTGCATCCAATAGGTGTGTTTGTGTCATTGGACGAACATTTAGGTCATTTTCTTCCTCCCTAGGCTTATTCTTGTCCAATTAGGGTTTTTAACCAATCTTGTGTATCCAATAGGTGTGTTTGTGTTATTAGAGGAACATTTAGGTCATTTTCGTCCTCCCTAGTCTTATTATTGTCCAATTAGGGTTTTATGTAATCTTGTGCATCCAATAGGTGTGTTTGTGTCATTGGACGAACATTTAGGTCATTTTTGTCCTCCCTAGGCTTATTCTTGTCCAATTAGGGTTTTTAACCAATCTTGTGCATCCAATAAGTTCATTTGTGTCATTGGATGAACATTTAGGTCATTTTCGTCCTCAATAGTCTTATTCTTGTCCAATTAGGGTTTTTATGCAATCTTGTGCATCCAATAGGTGTGTTTGTGTCATTGGAGGAACATTTAGGTCGTTTTCGTCCTCCCTAGGCTTATTCTAGTCCAATTAGGGTTTTTAACCAACCTTGTGCATCCAATAAGTTCATTTGTGTCATTGGTTGAACATTTAGGTCATTTTCGTCCTCCCTAGTCGTATTCTTGTCCAATTAGGGTTTTTATGCAATCTTGTGCATCCAATAGTTGTGTTTGTGTCATTGGACGAACATTTAGGTTTTTTTCGTCCTCCCTAGGCTTATTCTTGTCCAATTAGGGTTTTTAACCAATCTTGTGCATCCAATAAGTTCATTTGTGTCATTGGATGAACATTTAGGTCATTTTCGTCCTCAATAGTCTTATTCTTGTCCAATTAGGGTTTTTATGCAATCTTGTGCATCCAATAGGTGTGTTTGTGTCATTGGAGGAACATTTAGGTCATTTTCGTCCTCCCTAGTCTTATTCTTGTCCAATTAGGGTTTTTATGCAATCTTGTGCATCCAATAGGTGTGTTTGTGTCATTGGAAGAACATTTAGGTAATTTTCATCCTCCCTAGGCTTATTCTTGTCCGATTAGGGTTTTTAACCAATCTTGTGCATTCAATAAGTTCATTTGTGTCATTGGATGAACATTTAGGTCATTTTCGTCCTCCCTTGTCTTATTCTTGTCCAATTAGGGTTTTAAGCAATCTTGTGCATCCAATATGTGGGTTTGTGTCGTTGGATGAACGTTTAGGTCATTTTCGTCCTCCCTATGCTTATTCTTGTCCAATTAGGGTTTTTATGCAATCTTGTGCATCCAATAGGTGTGTTTGTGTCATTGGAGGAACATTTAGGTCATTTTCGTCCTCCCTAGTCTTATTCTTGTCCAATTAGGGTTTTTATGCAATCTTGTGCATCCAATAGGTGTGTTTGTGTCATTGGACGAACATTTAGGTCATTTTCGTCCTCCCTAGGCTTATTCTTGACCGATTAGGGTTTTTAACCAATCTTGTGCATTCAATATGTTCATTTGTGTCATTGGATGAACATTTAGGTCATTTTCGTCCTCCCTAGTCTTATTCTTGTCCAATTAGGGTTTTTATGCAATCTTGTGCATCCAATAGGTGTGTTTGTGTCATTGGAGGAACATTTAGGTCATTTTCGTCCTCCCTAGTCTTATTCTTGTCCAATTAGGGTTTTTATGCAATCTTGTGCATCCAATATGTATGTTTGTGTCATTGGAAGAACACTTAGGTCATTTTCGACCTCCCTAGGCATATTCTTGTCCAATTAGGGTTTTTAACCAATCTTGTGCATTCAATAAGTTCATTTGTGTCATTGGATGAACATTTAGGTGATTTTCATCCTCCCTAGTCTTATTCTTGTCCAATTAGGGTTTTAAGCAATCTTGTGCATCCAATATGTGGGTTTGTGTCATTGGATGAACGTTTAGGTCATTTTCGTCCTCCCTATGCTTATTCTTGTCCAATTAGGGTTTTTAACCAATCTTGTGCATCCAATAAGTTCATTTGTGTCATTGGATGAACATTTAGGTCATTTTCGTCCTCCCTAGTCTTATTCTTGTCCAATTAGGGTTTTTATGCAATCTTGTGCATCCAATAGGTGTGTTTGTGTCATTGGAGGAACATTTAGGTCATTTTCGTCCTCCCTAGTCTTATTCTTGTCCAATTAGGGTTTTTATGCAATCTTGTGCATCCAATAGGTGTGTTTGTGTCATTGGAAGAACATTTAGGTCATTTTCATCCTCCCTAGGCTTATTCTTGTCCGATTAGGGTTTTTAACCAATCTTGTGCATTCAATAAGTTCATTTGTGTCATTGGATGAACATTTAGGTAATTTTCGTCCTCCCTAGCCTTATTCTTGTCCAATTAGGGTTTTAAGCAATCTTGTGCATCCAATATGTGGGTTTGTGTCATTGGATGAACGTTTAGGTCATTTTCGTCCTCCCTATGCTTATTCTTGTCCAATTAGGGTTTTTATGCAATCTTGTGCATCCAATAGGTGTGTTTGTGTCATTGGAGGAACATTTAGGTCATTTTCGTCCTCCCTAGTCTTATTCTTGTCCAATTAGGGTTTTTATGCAATCTTGTGCATCCAATAGGTGTGTTTGTGTCATTGGACGAACATTTAGGTCCTTTTCATCCTCCCTAGGCTTATTCTTGGACAATTAGGGTTTTTAACCAATCTTGTGCATCCAATAAGTTCATTTGTGTCATTGGATGAACATTTAGGTCATTTTCGTCCTGCCAAGTCTTATTCTTGTCCTATTAGGGTTTTTATGCAATCTTGTGCATCCAATAGGTGTGTTTGTGTCATTGGAGGAACATTTAGGTCATTTTCGTCCTCCCTAGTCTTATTCTTGTCCAATTAGGGTTTTTAACCAACCTTGTGCATCCAATAAGTTCATTTGTGTCATTGGTTGAACATTTAGGTCATTTTCGTCCTCCCTAGTCTTGTTCTTGTCCAATTAAGGTTTTTATGCAATTTTGTGCATCCAATAGCTGTGTTTGTGTCATTGGACGAACATTTAGGTCATTTTCGTCCTCCCTATGCTTATTCTTGTCCAATTAGGGTTTTTAGCCAATCTTGTGCATCCAATAAGTTCATTTGTGTCATTAGAGGAACATTTAGGTCATTTTCGTCCTCCCTAGGCTTATTCTTGGCCAATTAGGGTTTTTAACCAATCTTGTGTATCCAATAGGTGTGTTTGTGTCATTGGAGGAACATTTAGGTCATTTTCGTCCTCCCTAGTCTTATTCTGGTCCAATTAGGGTTTTTATGCAATCTTGTGCATCCAATAGGTGTGTTTGTGTCATTGGACGAACATTTAGGTCATTTTCATCCTCCCTAAGCTTATTCTTGTCCAATTATGGTTTTTATGCAATCTTGTGCATCCAATAGGTGTGTTTGTGTCATTGGACGAACATTTAGGTCATTCTCGTCCTCCCTAGGCTTATTCTTGTCCAATTAGGGTTTTTAGCCAATCTTGTGCATCCAATAAGTTCATTTGTGTCATTGGAGGAACATTTAGGTCATTTTCGTCCTCCCTAGGCTTATTCTTGTCCAATTAGGGTTTTTATGCAATCTTGTGAATCCAATAGGTGTGTTTGTGTCATTGGACGAACATTTAGGTCATTCTCGTCCTCCCTAGGCTTATTCTTGTCCAATTAGGGTTTTTAGCCAATCTTGTGCATCCAATAAGTTCATTTGTGTCATTGGAGGAACATTTAGGTCATTTTCGTCCTCCCTAGTCTTATTCTTGTCCAATTAGGGTTTTTATGCAATCATGTGCATCCAATAGGTGTGTTTGTGTCATTGGACGAACATTTAGGTCATTTTCGTCCTCCCTATTCTTATTCTTGTCCAATTAGGGTTTTTATGCAATCTTGTGCATCCAATAGGTGTGTTTGTGTCATTGGACGAACATTCAGGTCATTTTCGTCCTCCCTAGGCTTATTCTTGTCCAATTTGGGTTTTTAACCAACCTTGTGCATCCAATAAGTTCATTTGTGTCATTGGTTGAACATTTAGGTCATTTTCGTCCTCCCTAGTCTTATTCTTGTCCAATTAGGGTTTTTATGCAATCTTGTGCATCCAATAGGTGTGTTTGTGTCATTGGACGAACATTTAGGTCATTTTCGTCCTCCCTAGGCTTATTCTTGTCCAATTAGGGTTTTTAACCAATCTTGTGCATCCAATAGGTGTGTTTGTGTAATTGGAGGAACATTTAGGTCATTTTCGTCCTCCCTAGTCTTATTCTAGTCCAATTAGGGTTTTTATGCAATCTTCTGCATCCAATAGGTGTGTTTGTGTCATTAGATGAACATTTAGGTAATTTTCGTCCTCCCTAGGCTTATTCTTGTCCAATTAGGATTTTTAACCAATCTTGTGCATCCAATAAGTTCATTTGTGTCATTGGATGAACATTTAGGTCATTTTCGTCCTCCCTAGGCTTAGTCTTGTCCAATTAGGGTTTGTAACCAACCTTGTGCATCCAATAAGTTCATTAGTGTCATTGGATGAACATTTAGGTCATTTTCGTCCTCCCTAGGCTTATTCTTGTCCAATTAGGGTTTTTAGCCAATCTTGTGCATCCAATAAGTTCATTTGTGTCATTGGACGAACATTTAGGTCATTTTCGTCCTCCCTAGTCTTATTCTTGTCCAATTAGGGTTTTTATGCAATCTTGTGCATCCAATAGGTGTGTTTGTGTCATTGGACGAACATTTAGGTCATTTTCGTCCTCCCTAGGCTTATTCTTGTCCAATTAGGGTTTTTAACCAATCTTGTGCATCCAATAGGTGTGTTTGTGTCATTGGAGGAACATTTAGGTCATTTTCGTCCTCTCTAGTCTTATTCTTGTCCAATTAGGGTTTTTATTCAATCTTGTGCATCCAATAGGTGTGTTTGTGTCATTGGACGAACATTTAGGTCATTTTCGTCCTCCCTAGGCTTATTCTTGTCCAATTAGGGTTTTTAGCCAATCTTGTGCATCCAATAAGTTCATTTGTGTCATTAGAGGAACATTTAGGTCATTTTCGTCCTCCCTAGGCTTATTCTTGTCCAATTAGGGTTTTTAACCAATCTTGTGCATCCAATAAGTTGATTTGTGTCATTGGATGAACATTTAGGTCATTTTCGTCCTCCCTAGGCTTATTCTTGTCCAATTAGGGTTTTCAACCAATCTTGTGCATCCAATAAGTTCATTTGTGTCATTGGATGAACATTTAGGTCATTTTCGTCCTCCCTAGTCATATTCTTGTCCAATTAGGGTTTTAAGCAATCTTGTGCATCCAATATGTGGGTTTGTGTCATTGGATGAACATTTAGGTCATTTTCGTCCTCCCTATGCTTATTCTTGTCCAATTAGGGTTTTTAACCAATCTTGTGCATCCAATAAGTTCATTTGTGTCATTGGATGAACATTTAGGTCACTTTTGTCCTCCCTATTCTTATTCTTGTCCAATTAGGGTTTTTATGCAATCTTGTGCATCCAATAGGTGTGTTTGTGTCATTGGACGAACATTTAGGTCATTTTCGTCCTCTCTAGGCTTATTCTTGTCCAATTAGGGTTTTTAACCAATCTTGTGCATCCAATAAATTCATTTATGTCATTGGATGAACATTTAGGTCATTTTCGTCCTCCCTAGTCTTATTCTTGTCCAATTAGGGTTTTAAGCAATCTTGTGCATCCAATATGTGGGTTTGTGTCATTGGATGAACATTTAGGTCATTTTCGTCCTCCCTATGCTTATTCTTGTCCAATTAGGGTTTTTAACCAATCTTGTGCATCCAATAAGTTCATTTGTGTCATTGGATGAATATTTAGGTCATTTTCGTCCTCCCTAGTCTTATTCTTGTCCAATTAGGGTTTTTATGCAATCTTGTGCATCCAATAGGTGTGTTTGTGTCATTGGACGAACATTTAGGTCATTTTCATCCTCCCTAGGCTTATTCTTGTCCAATTAGGGTTTTTAACCAACCTTGTGCATCCAATAAGTTCATTTGTGTCATTGGTTGAACATTTAGGTCATTTCCGTCCTCCCTAGTCTTATTCTTGTCTAATTAGGGTTTTAAGCAATCTTGTGCATCCAATATGTGTGTTTGTGTCATTGGATGAACATTTAGGTCATTTTCGTCCTCCCTAGTCTTATTCTTGTCCAATTAGGGTTTTTATGCAATCTTGTGCATCCAATAGGTGTGTTTGTGTCATTGGACGAACATTTAAGTCATTTTCGTCCTCCCTAGTCTTATTTTTGTCCAATTAGGGTTTTTATGCAATCTTGTGCATCCAATAGGTGTGTTTGTGTCATTGGAGTAACATTTAGGTCATTTTCGTCCTCCCTAGTCTTATTCTTGTCCAATTAGGGTTTTTATGCAATCTTGGGCATCCAATAGGTGTGTTTGTTTCATTGGACGAACATTTAGGTCATTTTCGTCCTCCCTAGGCTTATTCTTATCCAATTAGGGTTTTTAACCAACCTTGTGCATCCAATAAGTTCATTTGTGTCATTGGTTGAACATTTAGGTCATTTCCGTCCTCCCTAGTCTTATTCTTGTCCAATTAGGGTTTTAAGCAATCTTGTGCATCCAATATGTGTGTTTGTGTCATTGGATGAACATTTAGGTCATTTTCGTCCTCCCTAGTCTTATTCTTGTCCAATTAGGGTTTTTATGCAATCTTGTGCATCCAATAGGTGTGTTTGTGTCATTGTAGGAACATTTAGGTCATTTTCGTCCTCCCTAGACTTATTCTTGTCCAATTAGGGTTTTTAACCAACCTTGTGCATCCAATAGGTGTGTTTGTGTCATTGGACGGACATTTAGGTCATTTTCGTCCTCCCTAGTCTTATTCTTGTCCAATTAGGGTTTTTATGCAATCTTGTGCATCCAATAGGTGTGTTTGTGTCATTGGAGGAACATTTAGGTCATTTTCGTCCTCCCTAGTCTTATTCTTGTCCAATTAGGGTTTTTATGCAATCTTGTGCATCCAATAGGTGTGTTTGCCTCATTGGACGAACATTTAGGTCATTTTCGTCATCCCTAGGCTTATTCTTGTCCAATTAGGGTTTTTATGCAATCTTGTGCATCCAATAGGTGTGTTTGTGTCATTGTAGGAACATTTAGGTCATTTTCGTCCTCCCTAGTCTTATTCTTGTCCAATTAGGGTTTTTATGCAATCTTGTGCATCCAATAGGTATGTTTGTGTCATTGGACGAACATTTAGGTCATTTTCGTCCTCCCTAGTCTTATTCTTGTCCAATTAGGGTTTTTATGCAATCTTGTGCATCCAATAGGTGTGTTTGTGTCATTGGAGGAACATTTAGGTCATTTTCGTCCTCCCTAGTCTTATTCTTGTCCAATTAGGGTTTTTATGCAATCTTGTGCATCCAATAGGTGTGTTTGTGTCATTGGAGGAACATTTAGGTCATTTTCATCCTTCCTAGTCTTATTCTTGTCCAATTAGGGTTTTTATGCAATCTTGTGCATCCAATAGGTGTGTTTGTGTCATTGGACGAACATTTAGGTCATTTTCGTCCTCCCTAGGCTTATTCTTGTCTGATTAGGGTTTTTAACCAATCTCGTGCATTCAATAAGTTCATTTGTGTCATTGGATGAACATTTAGGTCATTTTCGTCCTCCCTAGTCTTATTCTTGTCCAATTAGGGTTTTTATGCAATCTTGTGCATCCAATAGGTGTGTTTGTGTCATTGGAGGAACATTTAGGTCATTTTCGTCCTCCCTAGTCTTATTCTTGTCCAATTAGGGTTTTTATGCAATCTTGTGCATCCAATATGTATGTTTGTGTCATTGGAAGAACACTTAGGTCATTTTCGACCTCCCTAGGCATATTCTTGTCCAATTAGGGTTTTTAACCAATCTTGTGCATTCAATAAGTTCATTTGTGTCATTGGATGAACATTTAGGTGATTTTCATCCTCCCTAGTCTTATTCTTGTCCAATTAGGGTTTTAAGCAATCTTGTGCATCCAATATGTGGGTTTGTGTCATTGGATGAACGTTTAGGTCATTTTCGTCCTCCCTATGCTTATTCTTGTCCAATTAGGGTTTTTAACCAATCTTGTGCATCCAATAAGTTCATTTGTGTCATTGGATGAACATTTAGGTCATTTTCGTCCTCCCTAGTCTTATTCTTGTCCAATTAGGGTTTTTATGCAATCTTGTGCATCCAATAGGTGTGTTTGTGTCATTGGAGGAACATTTAGGTCATTTTCGTCCTCCCTAGTCTTATTCTTGTCCAATTAGGGTTTTTATGCAATCTTGTGCATCCAATAGGTGTGTTTGTGTCATTGGAAGAACATTTAGGTCATTTTCATCCTCCCTAGGCTTATTCTTGTCCGATTAGGGTTTTTAACCAATCTTGTGCATTCAATAAGTTCATTTGTGTCATTGGATGAACATTTAGGTAATTTTCGTCCTCCCTAGCCTTATTCTTGTCCAATTAGGGTTTTAAGCAATCTTGTGCATCCAATATGTGGGTTTGTGTCATTGGATGAACGTTTAGGTCATTTTCGTCCTCCCTATGCTTATTCTTGTCCAATTAGGGTTTTTATGCAATCTTGTGCATCCAATAGGTGTGTTTGTGTCATTGGAGGAACATTTAGGTCATTTTCGTCCTCCCTAGTCTTATTCTTGTCCAATTAGGGTTTTTATGCAATCTTGTGCATCCAATAGGTGTGTTTGTGTCATTGGACGAACATTTAGGGCATTTTCGTCCTCCCTAGGCTTATTCTTGTCCAAGTAGGGTTTTTAACCAATCTTGTGCATCCAATAAGTTCATTTGTGTCATTGGACGAACATTTAGGTCATTTTCGTCCTCCCTAGGCTTATTCTTGTCCAATTAGGGTTTTTAACCAACCTTGTGCATCCAATAATGTTCATTTGTGTCATTGGTTGAACATTTAGGTCATTTTTGTCCTCCCTAGGCTTATTCTTGTCCAATTAGGGTTTTTAACCAACCTTGTGTATCCAATAAGTTCATTTGTGTCATTGGTGGAACATTTAGGTCATTTACGTCCTCCCTAGTCTTATTCTTGTCCAATTAGGGTTTTTATGCAATCTTGTGCATCCAATAGGTGTGTTTGTGTCATTGGAGGAACATTTAGGTCATTTTCGTCCTCCCTAGTCTTATTCTTGTCCAATTAGGGTTTTTATGCAATCTTGTGCATCCAATAGGTGTGTTTGTGTCATTGGACGAACATTTAGGTCATTTTCGTCCTCCCTAGACGTATTCTTATCTAATTAGGGTTTTTAACCAATCTTGTGCATCCAATAGGTGTGTTTGTGTCATTGGAGGAACATTTAGGTCATTTTCGTCCTCCCTAGTCTTATTCTTGTCCAATTAGGGTTTTTATGCAATCTTGTGCATCCAATAGGTGTGTTTGTGTCATTGGACAAACATTTAGTTCATATTCGTCCTCCCTAGGCTTATTCTTGTCCAATTAGGGTTTTTAACCAACCTTGTGCATCAAATAAGTTCATTTGTGTCATTGGAGGAACATTTAGGTCATTTTCGTCCTCCCTAGTCTTATTCTTGTCCAATTAGGGTTTTTATGCAATCTTGTGCATCCAATAGGTGTGTTTGTGTCATTGGACGAACATTTAGGTCATTTTCGTCCTCCCTAGGCATATTCTAGGCCAATTAGGGTTTTTAACCAATCTTGTGCATCCAATAAATCATTTGTGTCATTGGATGAACATTTAGGTCATTTTCGTCCTCCCAAGTCTTATTCTTGTCCAATTAGGGTTTTTATGCAATCTTGTGCATCCAATAGGTGTGTTTGTGTCATTGGAGGAACATTTAGGTCATTTTCGTCCTCCTTAGTCTTATTCTTGTCCAATTAGGGTTTTTATGCAATCTTGTGCATCCAATAGGTGTGTTTGTGTCATTGGAAGAACATTTAGGTCATTTTCATCCTCCCTAGGCTTATTCTTGTCCGATTAGCGTTTTTAACAAATCTTGTGCATTCAATAAGTTCATTTGTGTCATTGGATGAACATTTAGGTCATTTTCGTCCTCCCTAGTCTTATTCTTGTCCAATTAGGGTTTTAAGCAGTCTTGTGCATCCAATATGTGGGTTTGTGTCATTGGATGAACATTTAGGTCATTTTCGTCCTCCCTATGCTTATTCTTGTCCAATTAGGGTTTTTAACCAATCTTGTGCATCCAATAAGTTCATTTGTGTCATTGGATGAACATTTAGGTCATTTTCGTCCTCCCTAGTCTTATTCTTGTCCAATTAGGGTTTTTATGCAATCTTGTGCATCCAATAGGTGTGTTTGTGTCATTGGACGAACATTTAGGTCATTTTCGTCCTCCCTAGGCTTATTCTTGTCCAATTAGGGCTTTTATGCAATCCTGTGCATCCAATAGGTGTGTTTGTGTCATTGGACGAACATTTAGGTCATTTTCGTCCTCCCTAGGCTTATTCTTGTCCAATTAGGGTTTTTAACCAACCTTGTGCATCCAATAAGTTCATTTGTGTCATTGGTTGAACATTTAGGTCATTTTCATCCGCCCTAGGCTTATTCTTGTCCAATTAGGGTTTTTAACCAATCTTGTGCATCCAATAAGTTCATTTGTGTCATTGGATGAACATTTAGGTCATTTTCGTCTTCCCTAGTCTTATTCTTGTCCAATTAGGGTTTTAAGCAATCTTGTGCATCCAAATGTGTGTTTGTGTCATTGGATGAACATTTAGGTCATTTTCGTCCTCCCTATGCTTATTCTTGTCCAATTAGGGTTTTTAACCAATCTTGTGCATCCAATAAGTTCATTTGTGTCATTGGATGAACATTTAGGTCATTTTCGTCCTCAATAGTCTTATTCTTGTCCAATTAGGGTTTTTATGCAATCTTGTGCATCCAATAGGTGTGTTTGTGTCATTGGAGGAACATTTAGGTCGTTTTCGTCCTCCCTAGGCTTATTCTTGCCCAATTAGGGTTTTTAACCAACCTTGTGCATCCAATAAGTTCATTTGTGTCATTGGTTGAACATTTAGGTCATTTTCGTCCTCCCTAGTCTTATTCTTGTCCAATTACGGTTTTTATGCAATCTTGTGCTTCCAATAGTTGTGTTTGTGTCATTGGACGAACATTTAGGTTATTTTCGTCCTCCCTAGGCATATTCTTGTCCAATTAGGGTTTTTAACCAATCTTGTGCATCCAATAAGTTCATTTGTGTCATTGGAGGAACATTTAGGCCATTTTCGTCCTCCCTAGTCTTATTCTTGTCCAATTAGGGTTTTTATGCAATCTTGTGCATCC
>JBBPBR010000092.1:0-19745 GCA_037974775.1 Cicer pinnatifidum
TGATGAACATTTAGGTTATTTTCGTCCTCCCTAGGCTTATTCTTGTCCAATTAGGGTTTTTAACCAATCTTGTGCATCCAATAAGTTCATTTGTGTCATTGGATTAACATTTAGGTCATTTTCGTCCTCCCTAGGCTTATTCTTGTCCAATTAGGGTTTCTAACCAATCTTGTGCATCCAATAGGTGTGTTTGTGTCATTGGATGAACATTTAGATCATTTTCGTCCTCCCTAGGCTTATTCTTGTCCAATTAGGCTTTTTAACCAATCTTGTGCATCCAATAAGTTCAATTGTGTCATTGGATGAACATTTAGGTCATTTTCGTCCTCCCTATGCTTATTCTTGTACAATTAGGGTTTTTAACCAATCTTGTGCATCCAATAGGTGTGTTTGTGTCATTGGATGAACATTTAGGTCATTTTCGTCCTCCCAAGGCTTATTCTTGTCCAATTAGGGTTTTTAACCAATCTTGTGCATCCAATAAGTTCATTTGTGTCATTGGAGGAACATATAGGTCATTTTCGTCCTCCCTAGGCTTATTCTTGTCTAATTAGGGTTTTTAACCAATCTTGTGCATCCAATAGGTGTCTTTGTGTCATTGGATGTACATTTAGGTCATTTTCGTCCTCCCTAGGCTTATTCTTGTCCAATTAGGGTTTTTAACAAATCTTGTGCATCCAATAAGTTCATTTGTGTCATTGGATAAACATTTAGGTCATTTTCGTCCTCCCTAGGCTTATTCTTGTCCAATTAGGGTTTTTAACCAATCTTGTGCATCCGGTAGGTGTGTTTGTCTCATTGGATGAACATTTAGGTCGTTTTCGTCCTCCCTAGGCTTATTCTTGTCCAATTAGGGTTTTTAACCAATCTTGTGCATCCAATAAGTTCATTTGTGTCATTGGAGGAACATATAGGTCATTTTCGTCCTCCCTAGGCTTATTCTTGTCTAATTAGGGTTTTTAACCAATCTTGTGCATCCAATAGGTGTCTTTGTGTCATTGGATGTACATTTAGGTCATTTTCGTCTTCCCTAGGCTTATTCTTGTCCAATTCGGGTTTTTAACCAATCTTGTGCATCCAATAAGTTCATTTGTGTCATTGGAGGAACATATAGGTCATTTTCTTCCTCCCTAGGCCTATTCTTGTACAATAAGGGTTTTTAACCAATCTTGTGCATCCAATAGGAGTGTTTGTGTCATTGGATGAACATTTAGGTCATTTTCGTCCTCCCAAGGCTTATTCTTGTCCAATTAGGGTTTTTAACCAATCTTGTGCATCCAATAAGTTCATTTGTGTCATTGGAGGAACATATAGGTCATTTTCGTCCTCCCTAGGCTTATTCTTGTCTAATTAGGGTTTTTAACCAATCTTGTGCATCCAATAGGTGTCTTTGTGTCATTGGATGAACATTTAGGTCATTTTCGTCTTCCCTAGGCTTATTCTTGTCCAATTCGGGTTTTTAACCAATCTTGTGCATCCAATAAGTTCATTTGTGTCATTGGAGGAACATATAGGTCATTTTCTTCCTCCCTAGGCCTATTCTTGTACAATAAGGGTTTTTAACCAATCTTGTGCATCCAATAGGAGTGTTTGTGTCATTGGATTAACATTTAGGTCATTTTCGTACTACCAAGGCTTATTCTTGTCCAATTAGGGTTTTTAACCAATCTTGTGCATCCAATAAGTTCATTTGTGTCATTGGAGGAACATATAGGTCATGTTCGTCCTCCCTATGTTAATTCTTCTCCAATTAGGGTTTTTAGCCAATCTTGTGCATCCAATAAGTTCATTTGTGTCATTGGATTAACATTTAGGTCATTTTCGTCCTCCCTAGGCTTATTCTTGTCCAATTAGGGTTTTTAACAAACCTTGTGCTTCCAATAAGTTCATTTTTGTCAGTGGAGGAACATATAGGTCATTTTCGTCTTCCCTAGGCTTATGCTTGTCCAATTAGGGTTTTTAACCAATCTTGTGCATCCAATAGGTGTGTTTGTGTCATTGGATTAACATTTAGGTCTTTTTCGTCCTCCCTAGGCTTATTCTTGTCCAATTAGGGTTTTTAACAAATCTTGTGCATCCAATAAGTTCATTTGTGTTATTGGATAAACATTTAGGTCATTTTCGTCCTCCCTAGGCTTATTCTTGTCCAATTAGGGTTTTTAACCAATCTTGTGCATCCAATAGGTGTGTTTGTGTCATTGGATTAACATTTAGGTCATTTCCGTTCTGCCTAGGCTTATTCTTGTCCAATTAGGGTTTTTAACCAATCTTGTGCATCCAATAGGTGTGTTTGTGTCATTGGATGAACATTTAGGTCACTTTCGTCCTCCCAAGGCTTATTCTTGTCCAATTAGGGTTTTTAACCAATCTGGTGCATCCAATAGGTGTGTTTGTGTCATTGGATGTACATTTAGGTCATTTTCGTCCTCCCTAGGCTTATTCTTGCCCAATTAGGGTTTTTAACCAATCTTGTGCATCCAATAGGTGTGTTTGTGTCATTGGATTAGCATTTAGGTAATTTTCGTCCTCCCTAGGCGTATTCTTATCCAATTAGGGTTTTTACCCAATCTTGTGCATCCGATAAGTTCATTTGTGTCATTGGAGGAACATTTAGTTCATTTTCGTCCTCCCTAGGCTTATTCTTGTCCAATTTGGGTTTTTAACAAATATTGTGCATCCAATAGGTGTGTTGGTGTCAATGGATGTACATTTAGGTCATTTTCGTCCTCCCTAGGCTTATTCTTGTCCAATTATGGTTTTTAACCAATCTTGTGCATCCAATAGGTGTGTTTGTGTCATTGGATTAACATTTAGGTCATTTTCGGCCTCCCTAGGCTTATTCTTGTCCAATTAGGGTTTTTAACCAATCTTGTGCATCCAATAAGTTCATTTGTCATTGGAGGAACATATAGGTCTTTTTCGTCCTCCCTAGGCTTATTCTTGTCCAATTAGGGTTTTTAACCAATCTTTTGCATCCAATAGGTGTGTTTGTGTCATTGGATTAACATTTAGGTCATTTTCTTCCTCCCTAGGCTTATTCTTGTCCAATTAGGGTTTTTAACCAATCTTGTGCATCCAATAGATGTGTTTGTGTCATTGGATGTACATTTAGGTCATCTTCGTCCTCCATAGGCTTTTTCTTGTCCAATTAGGGTTTTTAACCAATCTTGTGTATCCAATAAGTGTTTGTGTCATTGGATTAACATTTAGATCATTTTCGTACTACCAAGGCTTATTCTTGTCCAATTAGGGTTTTTAACCAATCTTGTGCATCCAATAAGTTCATTTGTGTCATTGGAGGAACATATAGGTCATTTTCGTACTCCATAGGCTTATTCTTCTCCAATTAGGGTTTTTAACCAATCTTATGCATCCAATAAGTTCATTTGTGTCATTGGATAAACATTTAGGTCATTTTCGTCCTCCCTAGCCTTATTCTTGTCCAATTAGGGTTTTTAACCAATCTTGTGTATCCAATAGGTGTTTGTGTCATTGGATTAACATTTAGGTCATTTTCGTACTACCAAGGCTTATTCTTGTCCAATTAGGGTTTTTAACCAATCTTGTGCATCCAATAAGTTCATTTGTGTCATTGGAGGAACATATAGGTCATTTTCGTCTTCCCTAGGCTTATTCTTCTACAATTAGGGTTTTTAACCAATCTTATGCATCCAATAAGTTCATTTGTGTCATTGGATAAACATTTAGGTCATTTTCGTCCTCCCTAGCCTTATTCTTGTCCAATTAGGGTTTTTAACCAATCTTGTGCATCCAATAGGTGTGTTTGTGTCATTTGATTAACATTTAGGTCATTTTCGTCCTCCCTAGGCTTATTCTTGTCCAATTAGGGTTTTTAACAAATCTTGTGCATCCAATAAGTTCATTTGTGTCATTGGATAAACATTTAGGTCATTTTCGTCCTCCCTAGGCTTATTCTTGTCCAATTAGGGTTTTTAACCAATCTTGTGCATCCGATAGGTGTGTTTGTCCCATTGGATGAACATTTAGGTCATTTTCGTCCTCCCAAGGCTTATTCTTGTCCAATTAGGGTTTTTAACCAATCTTGTGCATTCAATAAGTTCATTTGTGTCATTGGAGGAACATATAGGTCATTTTCGTCCTCCCTAGGCTTATTCTTGTCTAATTAGGGTTTTTAACCAATCTTGTGCATCCAATAGGTGTCTTTGTGTCATTGGATGTACATTTAGGTCATTTTCGTCTTCCCTAGGCTTATTCTTGTCCAATTCGGGTTTTTAACCAATCTTGTGCATCCAATAAGTTCATTTGTGTCATTGGAGGAACATATAGGTCATTTTCTTCCTCCCTAGGCTTATTCTTGACCAATTAGGGTTTTTAACCAATTTTGTGCATCCAATAGGAGTGTTTGTGTCATTGGATTAACATTTAGGTCATTTTCGTACTACCAAGGCTTATTCTTGTCCAATTAGGGTTTTTAACCAATCTTGTGCATCCAATAAGTTCATTTGTGTCATTGGAGGAACATATAGGTCATGTTCGTCCTCCCTATGTTAATTCTTCTCCAATTAGGGTTTTTAGCCAATCTTGTGCATCCAATAAGTTCATTTGTGTCATTGGATTAACATTTAGGTCATTTTCGTCCTCCCTAGGCTTATTCTTGTCCAATTAGGGTTTTTAACAAACCTTGTGCTTCCAGTAAGTTCATTTTTGTCATTGGAGGAACATATAGCTCATTTTCGTCTTCCCTAGGCTTATTCTTGTCCAATTAGGGTTTTTAACCAATCTTGTGCATCCAATAGGTGTGTTTGTGTCATTGGATTAACATTTAGGTCTTTTTCGTCCTCCCTAGGCTTATTCTTGTCCAATTAGGGTTTTTAACCAATCTTGTGCATCCAATAGGTGTGTTTGTGTCATTGGATGTACGTTTAGGTCATTTTCGTCCTCCCTAGGCTTTTTCTTGTCCAATTAGGGTTTTTAACCAATCTTGTGTATCTAATAAGTGTTTGTGTCATTGGATTCACATTTAGGTCATTTTCGGACTACCAAGGCTTATTCTTGTCCAATTAGGGTTTTTAACCAATCTTGTACATCCAATAAGTTCATTTGTGTCATTGGAGGAACATATAGGTCATTTTCGTCCTCCCTAGGCTTATTCTTCTCCAATTAGGGTTTTTAACCAATCTTATGCTTCCAATAAGTTCATTTGTGTCATTGGATAAACATTTAGGTCATTTTCGTCCTCCCTAGCCTTATTCTTGTCCAATTAGGGTTTTTAACCAATCTTGTGCATCCAATAGGTGTGTTTGTGTCATTTGATTAACATTTAGGTCATTTTTGTCCTCCCTAGGCTTATTCTTGTCCAATTAGGGTTTTTAACAAATCTTGTGCATCCAATAAGTTCATTTGTGTCATTGGATAAACATTTAGGTCATTTTTGTCCTCCCTAGGCTTATTCTTGTCGAATTAGGGTTTTTATCCAATCTTGTGCATCCAATAGGTGTGTTTGTGTCATTTGATTAACAGTTAGGTCATTTTCGTCCTCCCTAGGCTTATTCTTGTCCAATTAGGGTTTTTAACCAATCTTGTGCATCCAATAGGTGTGTTTGTGTCATTTGATTAACATTTAGGTCATTTTCGTCCTCCCTAGGCTTATTCTTGTCCAATTAGGGTTTTTAACAAATCTTGTGCAACCAATAAGTTCATTTGTGTCATTGGATAAACATTTAGGTCATTTTCGTCCTCCGTAGGCTTATGCTTGTCCAATTAGGGTTTTTAACCAATCTTGTGCATCCGATAGGTGTGTTTGTATCATTGGATGAACATTTAGGTCATTTTCGTCCTCCCAAGGCTTATTCTTGTCTAATTAGGGTTTTTAACCAATCTTGTGCATCCAATAAGTTCATTTGTGTCATTGGAGGAACATATAGGTCATTTTCATCCTCCCTAGGCTTATTCTTCTCCAATTAGGGTTTTTAACCAATCTTATGCATCCAATAAGTTCATTTGTGTCATTGGATAAACATTTAGGTCATTTTCGTCCTCCCTAGGCTTATTGTTGTCCAATTAGGGTTTTTAACCAATCTTGTGCATCCAATAGGTGTGTTTGTGTCATTGGATTAACATTTAGGTCATTTTCGTACTACCAAGGCTTATTCTTGTCCAATTAGGGTTTTTAACCAATCTTGTGCATCCAATAAGTTCATTTGTGTCATTGGAGGAACATATAGGTCATTTTCGTCCTCCCTAGGCTTATTCTTCGCCAATTAGGGTTTTTAACCAATCTTGTGCATCCAATAAGTTCATTTGTGTCATTGGAGGAACTTATAGGTCATTTTCGTCCTCCCTAGGCTTATTCTTCTCCAATTAGGGTTTTTAACCAATCTTGTGCATCCAATAGGTGTGTTTGTGTCATTGGATTAAAATTTAGGTCATTTTCGTCCTCCCTAGGCTTATTCGTGTCCAATTAGGGTTTTTAATAAATCTTGTGCATCCAATAGGTGTGTTTGTGTCATTGGATGTACATTTAGGTCATTTTCGTTCTCCCTAGGCTTATTCATGTCCAATTAGGGTTTTTAACCAATCTTGTGCATGAAATAGGTGTGTTTGTGTCATTGGATTAGCATTTAGGTCATTTTCGTCCTCCCTAGGCTTATTCTTGTCCAATTAGGGATTTTAACAAATCTTGTGCATCAAATAAGTTCAGTTGTGTCATTGGAGGAACATATAAGTCATTTTCGTCCTCCCTAGGCTTATTCTTGTCCAATTAGGGTTTTTAACCAATCTTTTGCATCCAATAGGTGTGTTTGTGTCGTTGGATTAACATTTAGGTCATTTTCTTCCTCCCTAGGCTTATTCTTGTCCGATTAGGGTTTTTAACCAATCTTGTGCATCCAATAGGTGTGTTTGTGTCATTGGATTAACATATAGGTCATTTTCGTCCTCCCAATGCTTATTCTTGTCCAATTAGGGTTTTTAACCAATCTTGTGCATCCAATAGGTGTGTTTGTGTCATTGGATTAACATTTAGGTCATTTTCGTCCTCCCTAGGCTTATTCTTGTCCAATTAGGGTTTTTAACCAATCTTGTGCATCCAATAAGTTGAGTTGTGTCATTGGATTAACATTTAGGTCCTTTTCGTCCTCCCTAGGCTTATTCTTGTCCAATTAGGGTTTTTAACCAATCTTGTGCATCCAATAGGTGTGTTTGTGTCATTGGATGACCAATTAGGTCATTTTCGTCCTCCCTAGGCATATTCTTGTCCAATTAGGGTTTTTAACCAATCTTGTGTATCCAATAAGTTGAGTTGTGTCATTGGATTAACATTTAGGTCATTTTCGTCCTCCCTAGGCTTATTCTTGTCCAATTAGGGTTTTTAACCAATCTTGTGCATCCAATAGGTGTGTTTGTGTCATTGGATTAACATTTAGGTCTTTTTCGTCCTCCCTAGGCTTATTCTTGTCCAATTAGGGTTTTTAACAAATCTTGTGCATCCAATAAGTTCATTTGTGTCATTAGAGGAACATATAGGTCATGTTCGTCCTCCCTATGTTAATTCTTCTCCAATTAGGGTTTTTAGCCAATCTTGTGCATCCAATAAGTTCATTTGTGTCATTGGATTAACATTTAGGTCATTTTCGTCCTCCCTAGGCTTATTCTTGTCCAATTAGGGTTTTTAACAAACCTTGTGCTTCCAATAAGTTCATTTTTGTCATTGGAGGAACATATAGGTCATTTTCGTCTTCCCTAGGCTTATTCTTGTCCAATTAGGGTTTTTAACCAATCTTGTGCATCCAATAGGTGTGTTTGTGTCATTGGATTAACATTTAGGTCTTTTTCGTCCTCCCTAGGCTTATTCTTGTCCAATTAGGGTTTTTAACAAATCATGTGCATCCAATAAGTTCATTTGTGTTATTGGATAAACATTTAGGTCATTTTCGTCCTCCCTAGGCTTATTCTTGTCCAATTAGGGTTTTTAACCAATCTTGTGCATCCAATCGGTGTGTTTGTGTCATTGGATTAACATTTAGGTCATTTCCGTTCTCCCTAGGCTTATTCTTGTCCAATTAGGGTTTTTAACCAATCTTGTGCATCCACTAAGTTCATTTGTGTCATTGGAGGAACATATAGGTCATTTTCGTCCTCCCTAGGCTTATTCTTCTACAATTAGGGTTTTTAACCAATCTTATGCATCCAATAAGTTCATTTGTGTCATTGGATAAACATTTACGTCATTTTCGTCCTCCCTAGCCTTATTCTTCTCCAATTATGGTTTTTAACCAATCTTGTGCATCCAATAGGTGTGTTTGTGTCATTTGATTAACATTTAGGTCATTTTCGTCCTCCCTAGGCTTATTCTTGTCCAATTAGGGTTTTTAACAAATCTTGTGCATCCAATAAGTTCATTTGTGTCATTGGATAAACATTTAGGTCATTTTCGTCCTCCCTAGGCTTATTCTTGTCCAATTAGGGTTTTTAACCAATCTTGTGCATCCGGTAGGTGTGTTTGTCTCATTGGATGAACATTTAGGTCATTTTCGTCCTCCCAAGGCTTATTCTTGTCCAATTAGGGTTTTTGACCAATCTTGTGCATCCAATAAGTTCATTTGTGTCATTGGAGGAACATATAGGTCATTTTCGTCCTCCCTAGGCTTATTCTTGTCTAATTAGGGTTTTTAACCAATCTTGTGCATCCAATAGGTGTCTTTGTGTCATTGGATGTACATTTAGGTCATTTTCGTCTTCCCTAGGCTTATTCTTGTCCAATTCGGGTTTTTAACCAATCTTGTGCATCCAATAAGTTCATTTGTGTCATTGGAGGAACATATAGGTCATTTTCTTCCTCCCTAGGCCTATTCTTGTACAATAAGGGTTTTTAACCAATCTTGTGCATCCAATAGGAGTGTTTGTGTCATTGGATTAACATTTAGGTCATTTTCGTACTACCAAGGCTTATTCTTGTCCAATTAGGGTTTTTAACCAATCTTGTGCATCCAATAAGTTCATTTGTGTCATTGGAGGAACATATAGGTCATGTTCGTCCTCCCTAGGCTTATTCTTGTCTAATTAGGGTTTTTAACCAATCTTGTGCATCCAATAGGTGTCTTTGTGTCATTGGATGTACATTTAGGTCATTTTCGTCTTCCCTAGGCTTATTCTTGTCCAATTCGGGTTTTTAACCAATCTTGTGCATCCAATAAGTTCATTTGTGTCATTGGAGGAACATATAGGTCATTTTCTTCCTCCCTAGGCCTATTCTTGTACAATAAGGGTTTTTAACCAATCTTGTGCATCCAATAGGAGTGTTTGTGTCATTGGATGAACATTTAGGTCATTTTCGTCCTCCCAAGGCTTATTCTTGTCCAATTAGGGTTTTTAACCAATCTTGTGCATCCAATAAGTTCATTTGTGTCATTGGAGGAACATATAGGTCATTTTCGTCCTCCCTAGGCTTATTCTTGTCTAATTAGGGTTTTTAACCAATCTTGTGCATCCAATAGGTGTCTTTGTGTCATTGGATGAACATTTAGGTCATTTTCGTCTTCCCTAGGCTTATTCTTGTCCAATTCGGGTTTTTAACCAATCTTGTGCATCCAATAAGTTCATTTGTGTCATTGGAGGAACATATAGGTCATTTTCTTCCTCCCTAGGCCTATTCTTGTACAATAAGGGTTTTTAACCAATCTTGTGCATCCAATAGGAGTGTTTGTGTCATTGGATTAACATTTAGGTCATTTTCGTACTACCAAGGCTTATTCTTGTCCAATTAGGGTTTTTAACCAATCTTGTGCATCCAATAAGTTCATTTGTGTCATTGGAGGAACATATAGGTCATTTTCATCCTCCCTAGGCTTATTCTTCTCCAATTAGGGTTTTTAACCAATCTTATGCATCCAATAAGTTCATTTGTGTCATTGGATAAACATTTAGGTCATTTTCGTCCTCCCTAGCCTTATTCTTGTCCAATTAGGGTTTTTAACCAATCTTGTGCATCCAATAGGTGTGTTTGTGTCATTTGATTAACATTTAGGTCATTTTCGTCCTCCCTAGGCTTATTCTTGTCCAATTATGGTTTTTAACCAATCTTGTGCATCCAATAGGTGTGTTTGTGTCATTGGATTAACATTTAGGTCATTTTCGTCCTCCCAAGGCTTATTCTTGTCCAATTAGGGTTTTTAACCAATCTTGTGCATCCAATAAGTTCATTTGTGTCATTGGAGGAACATTTAGGTCATTTTCGTCCTCCCTAGCCTTATTCTTGTCCAATTAGGGTTTTTAACCAATCTTGTGTATCCAATAGGTGTTTGTGTCATTGGATTAACATTTAGGTCATTTTCGTACTACCAAGGCTTATTCTTGTCCAATTAGGGTTTTTAACCAATCTTGTGCATCCAATAAGTTCATTTGTGTCATTGGAGGAACATATAGTTCATTTTCGTCCTCCCTAGGCTTATTCTTCTACAATTAGGGTTTTTAACCAATCTTATGCATCCAATAAGTTCATTTGTGTCATTGGATAAACATTTAGGTCATTTTCGTCCTCACTAGGCTTATTCTTGTCCAATTAGGGTTTTTAACCAATCTTGTGCATCCGGTAGGTGTGTTTGTCTCATTGGATGAACATTTAGGTCATTTTCGTCCTCCCAAGGCTTATTCTTGTCCAATTAGGGTTTTTAACCAATCTTGTGCATCCAATAAGTTCATTTGTGTCATTGGAGGAACATATAGGTCATTTTCGTCCTCCCTAGGCTTATTCTTGTCTAATTAGGGTTTTTAACCAATCTTGTGCATCCAATAGGTGTCTTTGTGTCATTTGATTAACATTTAGGTCATTTTCGTCCTCCCTAGGCTTATTCTTGTCCAATTAGGGTTTTTAACAAATCTTGTGCATCCAATAAGTTCATTTGTGTCATTGGATAAACATTTAGGTCATTTTCGTCCTCCCTAGGCTTATTCTTGTCCAATTAGGGTTTTTAACCAATCTTGTGCATCCGATAGGTGTGTTTGTCCCATTGGATGAACATTTAGGTCATTTTCGTCCTCCCAAGGCTTATTCTTGTCCAATTAGGGTTTTTAACCAATCTTGTGCATCCAATAAGTTCATTTGTGTCATTGGAGGAACATATAGGTCATTTTCGTCCTCCCTAGGCTTATTCTTGTCTAATTAGGGTTTTTAACCAATCTTGTGCATCCAATAGGTGTCTTTGTGTCATTGGATGTACATTTAGGTCATTTTCGTCTTCCCTAGGCTTATTCTTGTCCAATTCGGGTTTTTAACCAATCTTGTGCATCCAATAAGTTCATTTGGGTCATTGGAGGAACATATAGGTCATTTTCTTCCTCCCTAGGCTTGTTCTTGTCCAATTAGGGTTTTTAACCAATCTTGTGCATCCAATAGGAGTGTTTGTGTCATTGGATTAACATTTAGGTCATTTTCGTACTACCAAGGCTTATTCTTGTCCAATTAGGGTTTTTAACCAATCTTGTGCATCCAATAAGTTCATTTGTGTCATTGGAGGAACATATAGGTCATGTTCGTCCTCCCTATGTTAATTCTTCTCCAATTAGGGTTTTTAGCCAATCTTGTGCATCCAATAAGTTCATTTGTGTCATTGGATTAACATTTAGGTCATTTTCGTCCTCCCTAGGCTTATTCTTGTCCAATTAGGGTTTTTAACAAACCTTGTGCTTCCAGTAAGTTCATTTTTGTCATTGGAGGAACATATAGCTCATTTTCGTCTTCCCTAGGCTTATTCTTGTCCAATTAGGGTTTTTAACCAATCTTGTGCATCCAATAGGTGTGTTTGTGTCATTGGATTAACATTTAGGTCTTTTTCGTCCTCCCTAGGCTTATTCTTGTCCAATTAGGGTTTTTAACCAATCTTGTGCATCCAATAGGTGTGTTTGTGTCATTGGATGTACGTTTAGGTCATTTTCGTCCTCCCTAGGCTTTTTCTTGTCCAATTAGGGTTTTTAACCAATCTTGTGTATCTAATAAGTGTTTGTGTCATTGGATTCACATTTAGGTCATTTTCGGACTACCAAGGCTTATTCTTGTCCAATTAGGGTTTTTAACCAATCTTGTACATCCAATAAGTTCATTTGTGTCATTGGAGGAACATATAGGTCATTTTCGTCCTCCCTAGGCTTATTCTTCTCCAATTAGGGTTTTTAACCAATCTTATGCTTCCAATAAGTTCATTTGTGTCATTGGATAAACATTTAGGTCATTTTCGTCCTCCCTAGCCTTATTCTTGTCCAATTAGGGTTTTTAACCAATCTTGTGCATCCAATAGGTGTGTTTGTGTCATTTGATTAACATTTAGGTCATTTTTGTCCTCCCTAGGCTTATTCTTGTCCAATTAGGGTTTTTAACAAATCTTGTGCATCCAATAAGTTCATTTGTGTCATTGGATAAACATTTAGGTCATTTTTGTCCTCCCTAGGCTTATTCTTGTCCAATTAGGGTTTTTAACCAATCTTGTGCATCCAATAGGTGTGTTTGTGTCATTGGATGTACATTTAGTTCATTTTCGTCCTCCCTAGGCTTATTCTTGTCCAATTAGGGTTTTTAACCAATCTTGTGCATCCAATAGGTGTGTTTGTATCATTGGATTAACATTTAGGTCATTTTCGTCCTCCCAAGGCTTATTGTTGTCCAGTTAGGGTTTTTAACCAATCTTGTGCATCCAATAGGTGTGTTTTTGTCATTGGATGTACATTTAGGTCATTTTCGTCCTCCCTAAGCTTATTCTTGTCCAATTAGGGTTTTTAACCAATCTTGTGCATCCAATAAGTTCATTTGTGTCATTGGAGGAACATATAGGTCATTTTCGTCCTCCCTAGGCTTATTCTTGTCTAATTAGGGTTTTTAACCAATCTTGTGCATCCAATAGGTGTGTTTGTGTCATTTGATTAACATTTAGGTCATTTTCGTCCTCCCTAGGCTTATTCTTGTCCAATTAGGGTTTTTAACAAATCTTGTGCATCCAATAAGTTTATTTGTGTCATTGGATAAACATTTAGGTCATTTTCGTCCTCCCTAGGCTTATTCTTGTCCAATTAGGGTTTTTAACCAATCTTGTGCATCCGATAGGTGTGTTTGTATCATTGGATGAACATTTAGGTCATTTTCGTCCTCCCAAGGCTTATTCATGTAAAATTAGGGTTTTTAACCAATCTTGTGCATCCAATAAGTTCATTTGTGTCATTGGAGGAACATATAGGTCATTTTCGTCCTCCCTAGGCTTATTCTTGTCTAATTATGGTTTTTAACCAATCTTGTGCATCCAATAGGTGTGTTTGTGTCATTGGATTAACATTTAGGTCATTTTCGTCCTCCCTAGGCTTATTCTTGTCCAATTAGGGTTTTTAACAAATCTTGTGCATCCAATAAGTTCATTTGTGTTATTGGATAAACATTTAGGTCATTTTCGTCCTCCCTAGGCTTATTCTTGTCCAATTAGGGTTTTTAACCAATCTTGTGCATCCAATAGGTGTGTTTGTGTCATTGGATTAACATTTAGGTCATTTTCGTACTACCAAGGCTTATTGTTATCCAATTAGGGTTTTTAACCAATCTTGTGCATCCAATAGGTGTGTTTGTGTCATTGGATGAACATTTAGGTCATTTTCGTCCACCCTAGGCTTATTCTTGTCCAATTATGGTTTTTAACCAATCTTGTGCATCCAATAAGTTCATTTGTGTCATTGGATGAACATTTAGGTCATTTTTGACCTCCCTAGGCTTATTCTTGTCCAGTTAGGGTTTTTAACCAATCTTGTGCATCCAATAAGTTCATTTGTGTCATTGGATGAACATTTAGGTCATTTTCGTCCACCCTAGGCTTATTCTTGTCCAATTAGGGTTTTTAACCAATCTTGTGCATCCAATAAGTTCATTTGTGTCATTGGATGAACATTTAGGTCATTTTTGACCTCCCTAGGCTTATTCTTGTCCAGTTAGGGTTTTTAACCATTCTTGTGCATCCAATAGGCGTATTTGTGTCATTGGATGAACATTTTGGTCATTTTCGTCTTCCCAAGGCTTATTCTTGTCCAATTAGGGTTTTTAACCAATCTTGTGCATCCAATAAGTTCATTTGTGTCATTGGATGAACATTTAGGTCATTTTCGTCCTCCCTAGGCTTATTCTTGTCCAATTAGGGTTTTTAAGCAATCTTGTGCATCCAATAAGTTCATTTGTGTCATTGGATGAACATTTAGGTAATTTTCGTCCTCCCTAGGCTTAGTTTTGTGCAATTAGGGTTTTTAACAAATCTTGTGCATCCAATAGGTGTGTTTGTGTCATTGGAGGAACATATAGGTCATTTTCGTCCTCCCTAGGCTTTTTGTTGCCAATTAGGGTTTTTAACCAATCTTGTCCATCCAATAGGTGTGTTTGTGTCATTGGATGAACATTTAGGTCATTTTCGTCCTCCCTAGTCTTATTCTTGTCCAATTAGGGTTTTAAGCAATCTTGTGCATCCAATAAGTTCATTTGTGTCATTGGATTAAGATTTTAAGTCATTTTCGTCCTCCCTAGGCTTATTCTTGTCCAATTAGGGTTTTTAACCAATCTTGTGCATCCAATAAATTCATTTGTGTCATTGGATGAACATTTAGGTCATTTTCGTCCACCCTAGCCTTATTCTTGTCCAATTAGGGTTTTTAAGCAATCTTGTGCGTCCAAAAAGTTCATTTGTGTCATTGGATGAACATTTATGTCATTTTCGTCCTTCCTAGACATATTCTTGTCCCGTTAGGGTTTTTAACCATTCTTGTGCATCCAATAGGTGTGTTTGTGTCATTGGATGAACATTTAAGTCATTTTCGTCCTCCCTAGGCTTATTCTTTTCCAATTAGGGTTTTTAACCAATCTTGTGCATCCAATAAGTTCATTTGTGTCATTGGTTGAACATTTAGGTCATTTTCGTCCTCCCTAGGCTTATTCTTGTCCAATTAGGGTTTTTAACCAATCTTGTGCATCCAATAGGTGTGTTTGTGTCATTGGATTAATATTTAGGTCATTTTCGTCCTCCCTAGGCTTATTCTTGTCCAATTAGGGTTTTTAACCAATCTTGTGCATCCAATAGGTGTGTTTGTGTCATTGGATTAACATTTAGGTCATTTTCGTACTACCAAGGCTTATTCTTGTCCAATTAGGGTTTTTAACCAATCTTGTGCATCCAATAAGTTCATTTGTGTCATTGGATAAACATTTAGGTCATTTTCGTCCTTCCTAGGCTTATTCTTGTCCAATTAGGGTTTTTAACCAATCTTGTGCATCCAATAGGTGTGTTTGTGTCATTGGATTAACATTTAGGTCATTTTCGTCCTCCCAAGGCTTATTCTTGTCCAATTAGGGTTTTTAACCAATCTTGTGCATCCAATAAGTTCATTTGTGTCATTGGAGGAACATATAGGTCATTTTCGTCCTCCCTAGGCTTATTCTTGTCTAATTAGGGTTTTTAACCAATCTTGTGCATCCAATAGGTGTCTTTGTGTCATTGGATGTACATTTAGGTCATTTTCGTCTTCCCTAGGCTTATTCTTGTCCAATTCGGGTTTTTAACCAATCTTGTGCATCCAATAAGTTCATTTGTGTCATTGGATAAACATTTAGGTCATTTTCGTCCTCCCTAGGCTTATTCTTGTCCAATTAGGGTTTTTAACCAATCTTGTGCATCCGATAGGTGTGTTTGTCTCATTGGATGAACATTTAGGTCATTTTCGTCCTCCCAAGGCTTATTCTTGTCCAATTAGGGTTTTTAACCAATCTTGTGCATCCAATAAGTTCGTTTGTGTCATTGGAGGAACATATAGGTCATTTTCATCCTCCCTAGGCTTATTCTTGTCTAATTAGGGTTTTTAACCAATCTTGTGCATCCAATAGGTGTGTTTGTGTCATTGGATGTACATTTAGGTCATTTTCGTCCTCCCTAGGCTTATTCTTGTCCAATTAGGGTTTTTAACCAATCTTGTGCATCCAATAAGTTCATTTGTGTCATTGGATGAACATATAGGTCATTTTCGTCCTCCCTAGGCTTATTCTTGTCTAATTAGGGTTTTTAACCAATCTTGTGCATCCAATAGGTGTCTTTGTGTCATTGGATGTACATTTAGGTCATTTTCGTCTTCCCTAGGCTTATTCTTGTCCAATTCGGGTTTTTAACCAATCTTGTGCATCCAATAAGTTCATTTGGGTCATTGGAGGAACATATAGGTCATTTTCTTCCTCCCTAGGCTTATTCTTGTCCAATTAGGGTTTTTAACCAATCTTGTGCATCCGATAGGTGTGTTTGTCCCGTTGGATGAACATTTAGGTCATTTTCGTCCTCCCAAGGCTTATTCTTGTCCAATTAGGGTTTTTAACCAATCTTGTGCATCCAATAAGTTCATTTGTGTCATTGGAGGAACATATAGGTCATTTTCGTCCTCCCTAGGCTTATTCTTGTCTAATTAGGGTTTTTAACCAATCTTGTGCATCCAATAGGTGTCTTTGTGTCATTGGATGTACATTTAGGTCATTTTCGTCTTCCCTAGGCTTATTCTTGTCCAATTCGGGTTTTTAACCAATCTTGTGCATCCAATAAGTTCATTTGTGTCATTGGAGGAACATATAGGTCATTTTCGTCCTCCCTAGGCTTATTCTTGTCCAATTAGGGTTTTTAACCAATCTTGTGCATCCAATAGGAGTGTTTGTGTCATTGGATTAACATTTAGGTCATTTTCGTACTACCAAGGCTTATTCTTGTCCAATTAGGGTTTTTAACCAATCTTGTGCATCCAATAAGTTCATTTGTGTCATTGGAGGAACATATAGGTCATGTTCGTCCTCCCTATGTTAATTCTTCTCCAATTAGGGTTTTTAGCCAATCTTGTGCATCCAATAAGTTCATTTGTGTCATTGGATTAACATTTAGGTCATTTTCGTCCTCCCTAGGCTTATTCTTGTCCAATTAGGGTTTTTAACAAACCTTGTGCTTCCAGTAAGTTCATTTTTGTCATTGGAGGAACATATAGCTCATTTTCGTCTTCCCTAGGCTTATTCTTGTCCAATTAGGGCTTTTAACCAATCTTGTGCATCCAATAGGTGTGTTTGTGTCATTGGATTAACATTTAGGTCTTTTTCGTCCTCCCTAGGCTTATTCTTGTCCAATTAGGGTTTTTAACAAATCTTGTGCATCCAATAGATGTGTTTGTGTCATTGGATGTACATTTAGGTCATTTTCGTCCTCCCTAGGCTTTTTCTTGTCCAATTAGGGTTTTTAACCAATCTTGTGTATCCAATAGGTGTTTGTGTCATTGGATTAACATTTAGGTCATTTTCGTACTACCAAGGCTTATTCTTGTCCAATTAGGGTTTTTAACCAATCTTGTGGATCCAATAAGTTCATTTGTGTCATTGGATAAACATTTAGGTCATTTTCGTCCTCCCTAGCCTTATTCTTGTCCAATTTGGGTTTTTAACCAATCTTGTGCATCCAATAGGTGTGTTTGTGTCATTTGATTAACATTTAGGTCATTTTCGTCCACCCTAGGCTTATTCTTGTCCAATTAGGGTTTTTAACAAATCTTGTGCATCCAATAAGTTCATTTGTGTCATTGGATAAACATTTAGGTCATTTTCGTCCTCCCTAGGCTTATTCTTGTCCAATTAGGGTTTTTAACCAATCTTGTGCATCCGATAGGTGTGTTTGTCTCATTGGATGAACATTTAGGTCATTTTCGTCCTCCCAAGGCTTATTCTTGTCCAATTAGGGTTTTTAACCAATCTTGTGCATCCAATAAGTTCGTTTGTGTCATTGGAGGAACATATAGGTCATTTTCATCCTCCCTAGGCTTATTCTTGTCTAATTAGGGTTTTTAACCAATCTTGTGCATCCAATAGGTGTGTTTGTGTCATTGGATGTACATTTAGGTCATTTTCGTCCTCCCTAGGCTTATTCTTGCCCAATTAGGGTTTTTAACCAATCTTGTGCATCCAATAGGTGTGTTTGTGTCATTGGATTAGCCTTTAGGTAATTTTTGTCCTCCCTGGGCGTATTCTTATCCAATTAAGGTTTTTACCCAATCTTGTGCATCCGATAAGTTCATTTGTATCATTGGAGGAACATTTAGTTCATTTTCGTCCTCCCTAGGCTTATTCTTGTCCAATTTGGGTTTTTAACCAATCTTGTGCATCCAATAGGTGTGTTTGTGTCATTGGATGTACATTTAGGTCATTTTCGTCCTCCCTAGGCTTATTCTTGTCCAATTATGGTTTTTAACCAATCTTGTGCATCCAATAGGTGTGTTTGTGTCTTTGGATTAACATTTAGGTCATTTTCGTACTACCAAGGCTTATTCTTGTCCAATTAGGGTTTTTAACCAATCTTGTGCATCTAATAAGTTCATTTGTGTCATTGGAGGAACATATAGGTCATTTTCATCCTCCCTAGGCTTATTCTTCTCCAATTAGGGTTTTTAACCAATCTTATGCATCCAATAAGTTCATTTGTGTCATTGGATAAACATTTAGGTCATTTTCGTCCTCCCTAGCCTTATTCTTGTCCAATTAGGGTTTTTAACCAATCTTGTGCATCCAATAGGTGTGTTTGTGTCATTTGATTAACATTTAGGTCATTTTCGTCCTCCCTAGGCTTATTCTTGTCCAATTAGGGTTTTTAACCAATCTTGTGCATCCAATAGGTATGTTTGTGTCATTGGATTAACATTTAGGTCATTTTCTTCCTCCCTAGGCTTATTCTTGTCCAATTAGGGTTTTTAACCAATCTTGTGCATCCAATAGATGTGTTTGTGTCATTGGATGTACATTTAGGTCATTTTCCTCCTCCCTAGGCTTATTCTTGTACAATTAGTGTTTTTAACCAATCTTGTGCATCCAATAGGTGTGTTTGTGTCATTGGATTAACATTTAGGTCATTTTCGTACTACCAAGGCTTATTCTTGTCCAATTAGGGTTTTTAACCAATCTTGTGCATCCAATAAGTTCATTTGTGTCATTGGATGAACATTTAGGTCATTTTCGTCCACCCTAGGCTTATTCTTGTCCAATTAGGGTTTTTAACCAATCTTGTGCATCCAATAAGTTGATTTGTGTCATTGGATGAACATTTAGGTCATTTTCGTCCACCCTAGGCTTATTCTTGTCCAATTAGGGTTTTTAACCAATCTTGTGCATCCAATAAGTTCATTTGTGTCATTGGATGAACATTTAGGTCATTTTTAACCTCCCTAGGCTTATTCTTGTCCAGTTAGGGTTTTTAACCATTCTTGTGCATCCAATAGGCGTATTTGTGTCATTGGATGAACATTTTGGTCATTTTCGTCTTCCCAAGGCTTATTCTTGTCCAATTAGGGTTTTTAACCAATCTTGTGCATCCAATAAGTTCATTTGTGTCATTGGATGAACATTTAGGTCATTTTCGTCCTCCCTAGGCTTATTCTTGTCCAATTAGGGTTTTTAAGCAATCTTGTGCATCCAATAAGTTCATTTGTGTCATTGGATGAACATTTAGGTAATTTTCGTCCTCCCTAGGCTTAGTTTTGTGCAATTAGGGTTTTTAACAAATCTTGTGCATCCAATAGGTGTGTTTGTGTCATTGGAGGAACATATAGGTCATTTTCGTCCTCCCTAGGCTTTTTGTTGTCCAATTAGGGTTTTTAACCAATCTTGTCCATCCAATAGGTGTGTTTGTGTCATTGGATGAACATTTAGGTCATTTTCGTCCTCCCTAGTCTTATTCTTGTCCAATTAGGGTTTT
>JBBPBR010000092.1:20245-36815 GCA_037974775.1 Cicer pinnatifidum
AACTTATTGGATGCACAAGATTGGTTAAAAACCCTAATTGGACAAGAATAAGCCTTGGTAGTACGAAAATGACCTAACTGTTAATCCAATGACACAAACACACCTATAGGATGCACAAGATTGGTTAAAAACCCTAATTGGACAAGAATAAGCCTAGGGAGGACGAAAATGACCTAAATGTACATCCAATGACACAAACACATCTATTGGATGCACAAGATTTATTAAAAACCCTAATTGGACAAGAATAAGCCTAGGGAGGAAGAAAATGACCTAAATGTTCATCCAATGATACAAACACACCTATCGGATGCACAAGATTGGTTAAAAACCCTAATTGGACAAGCATAAGCCTAGGGAGGACGAAAATGACCTAAATGTTTATCCAATGACACAAATGAACTTATTGGTTGCACAAGATTTGTTAAAAACCCTAATTGGAGAAGAATAAGCCTAGGGAGGACGAAAATGACCTATATGTTAATCCAATGACACAAACACACCTATTGGATGCACAAGATTGGTTAAAAACCCTAATTGGACAAGAATAAGCCTAGGGAGGACGAAAATGACCTAACTGTTAATCAAATGACACAAACACACCTATTGGATGCACAAGATTGGATAAAAACCCTAATTCGACAAGAATAAGCCTAGGGAGGACAAAAATGACCTAAATGTTTATCCAATGACACAAATGAACTTATTGGATGCACAAGATTGGTTAAAAACCCTAATTGGACAAGAATAAGCCTAGGGAGGACAAAAATGACCTAAATGTTAATCAAATGACACAAACACACCTATTGGATGCACAAGATTGGTTAAAAACCCTAATTGGACAAGAATAAGGCTAGGGAGGACGAAAATGACCTAAATGTTTATCCAATGACACAAATGAACTTATTGGAAGCATAAGATTGGTTAAAAACCCTAATTGGAGAAGAATAAGCCTAGGGAGGACGAAAATGACCTATATGTTCCTCCAATGACACAGATGAACTTATTGGATGCACAAGATTGGTTAAAAACCCTAATTGGACAAGAATAAGCCTTGGTAGTACGAAAATGACCTAAATGTTAATCCAATGACACAAACACTTATTAGATACACAAGATTGGTTAAAAACCCTAATTGGACAAGAATAAGCCTAGGGAGGACAAAAATGACCTAAATGTTAATCAAATGACACAAACACACCTATTGGATGCACAAGATTGGTTAAAAACCCTAATTGGACAAGAATAAGGCTAGGGAGGACGAAAATGACCTAAATGTTTATCCAATGACACAAATGAACTTATTGGAAGCATAAGATTGGTTAAAAACCCTAATTGGAGAAGAATAAGCCTAGGGAGGACGAAAATGACCTATATGTTCCTCCAATGACACAAATGAACTTATTGGATGTACAAGATTGGTTAAAAACCCTAATTGGACAAGAATAAGCCTTGGTAGTACGAAAATGACCTAAATGTGAATCCAATGACACAAACACTTATTAGATACACAAGATTGGTTAAAAACCCTAATTGGACAAGAAAAAGTCTAGGGAGGACGAAAATGACCTAAACGTACATCCAATGACACAAACACACCTATTGGATGCACAAGATTGGTTAAAAACCCTAATTGGACAAGAATAAGCCTAGGGAGGACGAAAATGACCTAAATGTTAATCAAATGACACAAACACACCTATTGGATGCACAAGATTGGTTAAAAACCCAAATTGGACAAGAATAAGGCTAGGGAGGACGAAAATGACCTAAATGTTTATCCAATGACACAAATGAACTTATTGGATCCACAAGATTGGTTAAAAACCCTAATTGGACAAGAATAAGCCTTGGTAGTACGAAAATGACCTAAATGTTAATCCAATGACACAAACACCTATTGGATACACAAGATTGGTTAAAAACCCTAATTGGACAAGAAAAAGCCTAGGGAGGACGAAAATGACCTAAATGTACATCCAATGACACAAACACATCTATTGGATGCACAAGATTTGTTAAAAACCCTAATTGGACAAGAATAAGCCTAGGGAGGACGAAAAAGACCTAAATGTTAATCCAATGACACAAACACACCTATTGGATGCACAAGATTGGTTAAAAGCCCTAATTGGACAAGAATAAGCCTAGGGAAGACGAAAATGAGCTATATGTTCCTCCAATGACAAAAATGAACTTACTGGAAGCACAAGGTTTGTTAAAAACCCTAATTGGACAAGAATAAGCCTAGGGAGGACGAAAATGACCTAAATGTTAATCCAATGACACAAATGAACTTATTGGATGCACAAGATTGGCTAAAAACCCTAATTGGAGAAGAATTAACATAGGGAGGACGAACATGACCTATATGTTCCTCCAATGACACAAATGAACTTATTGGATGCACAAGATTGGTTAAAAACCCTAATTGGACAAGAATAAGCCTTGGTAGTACGAAAATGACCTAAATGTTAATCCAATGACACAAACACTCCTATTGGATGCACAAGATTGGTTAAAAACCCTTATTGTACAAGAATAGGCCTAGGGAGGAAGAAAATGACCTATATGTTCCTCCAATGACACAAATGAACTTATTGGATGCACAAGATTGGTTAAAAACCCGAATTGGACAAGAATAAGCCTAGGGAAGACGAAAATGACCTAAATGTTCATCCAATGACACAAAGACACCTATTGGATGCACAAGATTGGTTAAAAACCCTAATTAGACAAGAATAAGCCTAGGGAGGACGAAAATGACCTATATGTTCCTCCAATGACACAAATGAACTTATTGGATGCACAAGATTGGTTAAAAACCCTAATTGGACAAGAATAAGCCTTGGGAGGACGAAAATGACCTAAATGTTCATCCAATGGGACAAACACACCTATCGGATGCACAAGATTGGTTAAAAACCCTAATTGGACAAGAATAAGCCTAGGGAGGAAGAAAATGACCTATATGTTCCTCCAATGACCCAAATGAACTTATTGGATGCACAAGATTGGTTAAAAACCCGAATTGGACAAGAATAAGCCTAGGGAAGACGAAAATGACCTAAATGTACATCCAATGACACAAAGACACCTATTGGATGCACAAGATTGGTTAAAAACCCTAATTAGACAAGAATAAGCCTAGGGAGGACGAAAATGACCTAAATGTTTATCCAATGACACAAATGAACTTATTGGATGCACAAGATTTGTTAAAAACCCTAATTGGACAAGAATAAGCCTAGGGAGGACGAAAATGACCTAAATGTTCATCCAATGACACAAATGAACTTATTGGATGCATAAGATTGGTTAAAAACCCTAATTGGACAAGAATAAGCTAAGGGTGGACGAAAATGACCTAATTGTTCATCCAATGACACAAATGAACTTATTGGATGCACAAGATTGGGTAAAAACCCTAATTGGACAAGAATATGCCTAGGGAGGACGAAAATGACCTAAATGTTCATCCAATGACACAAACACCCCTATTGGATGCACAAGATTGGTTAGAAACCCTAATTGCACAAGAATAAGCCTAGGGAGAGCGAAAATGACCTAAATGTTAATCCAATGACACAAATGAACTTATTGGATGCACAAGATTGGTTAAAAACCCTAATTGGACAAGAATAAGCCTAGGGAGGACGAAAATGACCTAAATGTTCATCCAATGACACAAACACACCTATTGGATGCACAAGATTGGTTAGAAACCCTAATTGGACAAGAATAAGCCAAGGGAGGACGAAAATGACCTAAATGTTAATCCAATGACACAAATGAATTTATTGGATGCACAAGATTGATTAAAAACCCTAATTGAACAAGAATAAGCCTAGGAAGGACGAAAATGACCTAAATGTTAATCCAATGACACAAATGAACTTATTGGATGCACAAGATCGGTTAAAAACCCTAATTGGACAAGAATAAGCCTAAGGAGGACGAATATGACCTAAATGTTAATCCAATGACACAAATGAACTTATTGGATGCACTAGATTGGTTAAAAACTCTGATTGGACAAGAATAAGACTAGGGAGGACGAAAATGACCTAAATGTTCATCCAATGACACAAACACACCTATTGAATGCACAAGATTGGTTAGAAACCCTAATCGGACAAGAATAAGCCTAGGAAGGACGAAAATGACCTAAATGTTAATCCAATGACACAAATGAACTTATTGGATGCACAAGATTGGTTAAAAACCCTAATTGGACAAGAATAAGCCTAGGGAGGACGAAAATGACCTAAATGTTCATCCAATGACACAAACACACCTATTGGATGCACAAGATTGGTTAAAAACCCTAATTGGACAAGGATAAGCCTAGGGAGGACGAAAATGACCTAAATGTTTATCCAATGACACAAATGAACTTATTGGATGCACAAGATTTGTTAAAAACCCTAATTGGACAAGAATAAGCCTAGGGAGGACAAAAATGACCTAAATGTTAATCAAATGACACAAACACACCTATTGGATGCACAAGATTGGTTAAAAACCCTAATTGGACAAGAATAAGGCTAGGGAGGACGAAAATGACCTAAATGTTTATCCAATGACACAAATGAACTTATTGGAAGCATAAGATTGGTTAAAAACCCTAATTGGAGAAGAATAAGCCTAGGGAGGACGAAAATGACCTAACTGTTAATCAAATGACACAAACACACCTATTGGATGCACAAGATTGGATAAAAACCCTAATTCGACAAGAATAAGCCTAGGGAGGACAAAAATGACCTAAATGTTTATCCAATGACACAAATGAACTTATTGGATGCACAAGATTTGTTAAAAACCCTAATTGGACAAGAATAAGCCTAGGGAGGACAAAAATGACCTAAATGTTAATCAAATGACACAAACACACCTATTGGATGCACAAGATTGGTTAAAAACCCTAATTGGACAAGAATAAGGCTAGGGAGGACGAAAATGACCTAAATGTTTATCCAATGACACAAATGAACTTATTGGAAGCACAAGATTGGTTAAAAACCCTAATTGGAGAAGAATAAGCCTAGGGAGGACGAAAATGACCTATATGTTCCTCCAATGACACAAATGAACTTATTGGATGTACAAGATTGGTTAAAAACCCTAATTGGACAAGAATAAGCCTTGGTAGTACGAAAATGACCTAAATGTGAATCCAATGACACAAACACTTATTAGATACACAAGATTGGTTAAAAACCCTAATTGGACAAGAAAAAGCCTAGGGAGGACGAAAATGACCTAAACGTACATCCAATGACACAAACACACCTATTGGATGCACAAGATTGGTTAAAAACCCTAATTGGACAAGAATAAGCCTAGGGAGGACGAAAATGACCTAAATGTTAATCAAATGACACAAACACACCTATTGGATGCACAAGATTGGTTAAAAACCCAAATTGGACAAGAATAAGGCTAGGGAGGACGAAAATGACCTAAATGTTTATCCAATGACACAAATGAACTTATTGGATCCACAAGATTGGTTAAAAACCCTAATTGGACAAGAATAAGCCTTGGTAGTACGAAAATGACCTAAATGTTAATCCAATGACACAAACACCTATTGGATACACAAGATTGGTTAAAAACCCTAATTGGACAAGAAAAAGCCTAGGGAGGACGAAAATGACCTAAATGTACATCCAATGACACAAACACATCTATTGGATGCACAAGATTTGTTAAAAACCCTAATTGGACAAGAATAAGCCTAGGGAGGACGAAAAAGACCTAAATGTTAATCCAATGACACAAACACACCTATTGGATGCACAAGATTGGTTAAAAGCCCTAATTGGACAAGAATAAGCCTAGGGAAGACGAAAATGAGCTATATGTTCCTCCAATGACAAAAATGAACTTACTGGAAGCACAAGGTTTGTTAAAAACCCTAATTGGACAAGAATAAGCCTAGGGAGGACGAAAATGACCTAAATGTTAATCCAATGACACAAATGAACTTATTGGATGCACAAGATTGGCTAAAAACCCTAATTGGAGAAGAATTAACATAGGGAGGACGAACATGACCTATATGTTCCTCCAATGACACAAATGAACTTATTGGATGCACAAGATTGGTTAAAAACCCTAATTGGACAAGAATAAGCCTTGGTAGTACGAAAATGACCTAAATGTTAATCCAATGACACAAACACTCCTATTGGATGCACAAGATTGGTTAAAAACCCTAATTGGACAAGAATAAGCCTAGGGAAGACGAAAATGACCTATATGTTCCTCCAATGACAAAAATGAACTTATTGGAAGCACAAGGTTTGTTAAAAACCCTAATTGGACAAGAATAAGCCTAGGGAGGACGAAAATGACCTAAATGTTAATCCAATGACACAAATGAACTTATTGGATGCACAAGATTGGCTAAAAACCCTAATTGGAGAAGAATTAACATAGGGAGGACGAACATGACCTATATGTTCCTCCAATGACACAAATGAACTTATTGGATGCACAAGATTGGTTAAAAACCCTAATTGGACAAGAATAAGCCTAGGTAGTACGAAAATGACCTAAATGTTAATCCAATGACACAAACACTCCTATTGGATGCACAAGATTGGTTAAAAACCCTTATTGTACAAGAATAGGCCTAGGGAGGAAGAAAATGACCTATATGTTCCTCCAATGACACAAATGAACTTATTGGATGCACAAGATTGGTTAAAAACCCGAATTGGACAAGAATAAGCCTAGGGAAGACGAAAATGACCTAAATGTACATCCAATGACACAAAGACACCTATTGGATGCACAAGATTGGTTAAAAACCATAATTAGACAAGAATAAGCCTAGGGAGGACGAAAATGACCTATATGTTCCTCCAATGACACAAATGAACTTATTGGATGCACAAGATTGGTTAAAAACCCTAATTGGACAAGAATAAGCCTTGGTAGTACGAAAATGACCTAAATGTTAATCCAATGACACAAACACTTATTGGATACACAAGATTGGTTAAAAACCCTAATTGGACAAGAAAAAGCCTAGGGAGGACGAAAATGACCTAAATGTACATCCAATGACACAAACACACCTATTGGATGCACAAGATTGGTTAAAAACCCTAATTGGACAAGAATAAGCCTAGGGAGGACGAAAATGACCTAAATGTTCATCCAATGACACAAATACACCTATTGGATGAACAAGATTGGTTAGAAACCCTAATTGGACAAGAATAAGCCTAGGGTGGACGAAAATGACCTAAATGTTTATCCAATGACACAAATGAACTTATTGGATGCACAAGATTGGTTAAAAACCCTAATTGGACAAGAATAAGCCTAGGGAGGACGAAAATGACCTAAATGTTCATCCAATGACACAAACACACCTATTGGATGCACAAGATTGGTTAGAAACCCTAATTGGACAAGAATAAGCCTTTGGAGGACGAAAATGACCTAAACGTTCATCCAATGACACAAATGAACTTATTGGATGCACAAGATTGGTTAAAAACCCTAATTGGACAAGAATAAGCCTAGGGAGGACGAAAATGACCTAAATGTTCATCCAATGACACAAACACACCTATTGGATGCACAAGATTGGTTAGAAACCCTTATTGGACAAGAATAAGCCTAGGGAGGACGAAAATGACCTAAATGTTAATCCAAAGACACAAATGAACTTATTGGATGCACAAGATTGGTTAAAAACCCTAATTGGACAAGAATAAGCCTAGGGAGGACGAAAATGACCTAAATGTTCATCCAATGACACAAACACACCTATTGGATGCACAAGATTGGTTAAAAACCCTATTTGGACAAGAATAAGCCTTGGGAGGACGAAAATGACCTAAATGTTAATCCAATGATACAAACACACCTATTGGATGCACAAGATTGGTTAAAAACCAAATTGGACAAGAATAAGCCTAGGGAGGACGAAAATGACCTAAATGTTTATCCAATGACACAAATGAACTTATTGGATGCACAAGATTGGTTAAAAACCCTAATTGGACAAGAATAAGCCTAGGGAGGACGAAAATGACCTAACTGTTAATCAAATGACACAAACACACCTATTGGATGCACAAGATTGGATAAAAACCCTAATTCGACAAGAATAAGCCTAGGGAGGACAAAAATGACCTAAATGTTTATCCAATGACACAAATGAACTTATTGGATGCACAAGATTTGTTAAAAACCCTAATTGGACAAGAATAAGCCTAGGGAGGACAAAAATGACCTAAATGTTAATCAAATGACACAAACACACCTATTGGATGCACAAGATTGGTTAAAAACCCTAATTGGACAAGAATAAGGCTAGGGAGGACGAAAATGACCTAAATGTTTATCCAATGACACAAATGAACTTATTGGAAGCATAAGATTGGTTAAAAACCCTAATTGGAGAAGAATAAGCCTAGGGAGGACGAAAATGACCTATATGTTCCTCCAATGACACAAATGAACTTATTGGATGTACAAGATTGGTTAAAAACCCTAATTGGACAAGAATAAGCCTTGGTAGTCCGAAAATGACCTAAATGTGAATCCAATGACACAAACACTTATTAGATACACAAGATTGGTTAAAAACCCTAATTGGACAAGAAAAAGCCTAGGGAGGACGAAAATGACCTAAACGTACATCCAATGACACAAACACACCTATTGGATGCACAAGATTGGTTAAAAACCCTAATTGGACAAGAATAAGCCTAGGGAGGACGAAAAAGACCTAAATGTTAATCCAATGACACAAACACACCTATTGGATGCACAAGATTGGTTAAAAACCCTAATTGGACAAGAATAAGCCTAGGGAAGACGAAAATGAGCTATATGTTCCTCCAATGACAAAAATGAACTTACTGGAAGCACAAGGTTTGTTAAAAACCCTAATTGGACAAGAATAAGCCTAGGGAGGACGAAAATGACCTAAATGTTAATCCAATGACACAAATGAACTTATTGGATGCACAAGATTGGCTAAAAACCCTAATTGGAGAAGAATTAACATAGGGAGGACGAACATGACCTATATGTTCCTCCAATGACACAAATGAACTTATTGGATGCACAAGATTGGTTAAAAACCCTAATTGGACAAGAATAAGCCTTGGTAGTACGAAAATGACCTAAATGTTAATCCAATGACACAAACACTCCTATTGGATGCACAAAATTGGTTAAAAACCCTAATTGGTCAAGAATAAGCCTAGGGAGGAAGAAAATGACCTATATGTTCCTCCAATGACACAAATGAACTTATTGGATGCACAAGATTGGTTAAAAACCCGAATTGGACAAGAATAAGCCTAGGGAAGACGAAAATGACCTAAATGTACATCCAATGACACAAAGACACCTATTGGATGCACAAGATTGGTTAAAAACCCTAATTAGACAAGAATAAGCCTAGGGAGGACGAAAATGACCTATATGTTCCTCCAATGACACAAATGAACTTATTGAATGCACAAGATTGGTTAAAAACCCTAATTGGACAAGAATAAGCCTTGGGAGGACGAAAATGACCTAAATGTTCATCCAATGGGACAAACACACCTATCGGATGCACAAGATTGGTTAAAAACCCTAATTGGACAAGAATAAGCCTAGGGAGGACGAAAATGACCTAAATGTTTATCCAATGACACAAATGAACTTATTGGATGCACAAGATTTGTTAAAAACCCTAATTGGACAAGAATAAGCCTAGGGAGGACGAAAATGACCTAAATGTTAATCAAATGACACAAACACACCTATTGGATGCACAAGATTGGTTAAAAACCCTAATTGGACAAGAATAAGGCTAGGGAGGACGAAAATGACCTAAATGTTTATCCAATGACACAAATGAACTTATTGGATGCATAAGATTGGTTAAAAACCCTAATTGTAGAAGAATAAGCCTAGGGAAGACGAAAATGACCTATATGTTCCTCCAATGACACAAATGAACTTATTGGATGCACAAGATTGGTTAAAAACCCTAATTGGACAAGAATAAGCCTTGGTAGTACGAAAATGACCTAAATGTTAATCCAATGACACAAACACCTATTGGATACACAAGATTGGTTAAAAACCCTAATTGGACAAGAATAAGGCTAGGGAGGACGAAAATGACCTAAATGTTTATCCAATGACACAAATGAACTTATTGGATGCATAAGATTGGTTAAAAACCCTAATTGGAGAAGAATAAGCCTATGGAGTACGAAAATGACCTATATGTTCCTCCAATGACACAAATGAACTTATTGGATGCACAAGATTGGTTAAAAACCCTAATTGGACAAGAATAAGCCTTGGTAGTACGAAAATGACCTAAATGTTAATCCAATGACACAAACACTTATTGGATACACAAGATTGGTTAAAAACCCTAATTGGACAAGAAAAAGCCTATGGAGGACGAAAATGACCTAAATGTACATCCAATGACACAAACACATCTATTGGATGCACAAGATTGGTTAAAAACCCTAATTGGACAAGAATAAGCCTAGGGAGGAAGAAAATGACCTAAATGTTAATCCAATGACACAAACACACCTATTGGATGCAAAAGATTGGTTAAAAACCCTAATTGGACAAGAATAAGCCTAGGGAGGACGAAAAAGACCTATATGTTCCTCCAATGACAAATGAACTTATTGGATGCACAAGATTGGTTAAAAACCCTAATTGGACAAGAATAAGCCTAGGGAGGCCGAAAATGACCTAAATGTTAATCCAATGACACAAACACACCTATTGGATGCACAAGATTGGTTAAAAACCATAATTGGACAAGAATAAGCCTAGGGAGGACGAAAATGACCTAAATGTACATCCAATGACACCAACACACCTATTGGATGCACAAGACTGGTTAAAAACCCAAATTGGACAAGAATAAGCCTAGGGTGGACGAAAATGAACTAAATGTTCCTCCAATGACACAAATGAACTTATCGGATGCACAAGATTGGGTAAAAACCCTAATTGGATAAGAATACACCTAGGGAGGACGAAAATTACCTAAATGCTAATCCAATGACACAAACACACCTATTGGATGCACAAGATTGGTTAAAAACCCTAATTGGGCAAGAATAAGCCTAGGGAGGACGAAAATGACCTAAATGTACATCCAATGACACAAACACACCTATTGGATGCACCAGATTGGTTAAAAACCCTAATTGGACAAGAATAAGCCTAGGGAGGACGAAAGTGACCTAAATGTTAATCCAATGACACAAACACACCTATTGGATGCACAAGATTGGTTAAAAACCCTAATTGGACAAGAATAAGCCTAGGGAGGACGAAAATGAACTAAATGTTCCTCCAATGACACAAATGAACTTATCGGATGCACAAGATTGGGTAAAAACCCTAATTGGATAAGAATACGCCTAGGGAGGACGAAAATTACCTAAATGCTAATCCAATGACACAAACACACCTATTGGATGCACAAGATTGGTTAAAAACCCTAATTGGGCAAGAATAAGCCTAGGGAGGACGAAAATGACCTAAATGTACATCCAATGACACAAACACACCTATTGGATGCACAAGATTGGTTAAAAACCATAATTGGACAAGAATAAGCCTAGGGAGGACGAAAATGACCTAAATGTACATCCAATGACACAAACACACCTATTGGATGCACAAGATTGGTTAAAAACCCAAATTGGACAAGAATAAGCCTAGGGAGGACGAAAATGAACTATATGATCCTCCAATGACACAAATGAACTTATCGGATGCACAAGATTGGGTAAAAACCCTAATTGGATAAGAATACGCCTAGGGAGGACGAAAATTACCTAAATGCTAATCCAATGACACAAACACACCTATTGGATGCACAAGATTGGTTAAAAACCCTAATTGGGCAAGAATAAGCCTAGGGAGGACGAAAATGACCTAAATGTACATCCAATGACACAAACACACCTATTGGATGCACAAGATTGGTTAAAAAGCCTAATTGGACAAGAATAAGCCTAGAGGGGACGATAGTGACCTAAATGTTAATCCAATGACACAAACACACCTATTGGATGCACAAGATTGGTTAAAAAACCTAATTGGACAAGAATAAGCCTAGGGAGAACGAAAATGACCTAAATGTTAATCCAATGACACAAACACACCTATTGGATGCACAAGATTGGTTAAAAACCCTAATTGGACCAGAATAAGCCTAGGGAGGACGAAAATGACCTAAATGTTTATCCAATAACACAAATGAACTAATTGGATGCACAAGATTTGTTAAAAACCCTAATTGGACAAGAATAAGCCTAGGGAGGACGAAAAAGACCTAAATGTTAATCCAATGACACAAACACACCTATTGGATGCACAAGATTGGTTAAAAACCCTAATTGGACAAGAATAAGCCTAGGGAAGACGAAAATGACCTATATGTTCCTCCAATGACAAAAATGAACTTATTGGAAGCACAAGGTTTGTTAAAAACCCTAATTGGAAAAGAATAAGCCTAGGGTGGACGAAAATGAACTAAATGTTAATCCAATGACACAAATGAACTTATTGGATGCACAAGATTGGTTAAAAACCCTAATTGGAGAAGAATTAACATAGGGAGGACGAACATGACCTATATGTTCCTCCAATGACACAAATGAACTTATTGGATGCACAAGATTGGTTAAAAACCCTAATTGGACAAGAATAAGCCTTGGTAGTACGAAAATGACCTAAATGTTAATCCAATGACACAAACACACATATTGGATGCACAAGATTGGTTAAAAACCCTAATTGCACAAGAATAAGCCTAGGGAGGACGAAAATGACCTAAATGTACATCCAATGACACAAACACATCTATTGGATGCACAAGATTGGTTAAAAACCCTAATTGGACAAGAATAAGCCTAGGGAGGAAGAAAATGACCTAAATGTTAATCCAATGACACAAACACACCTATTGGATGCACAAGATTGGTTAAAAACCATAATTGGACAAGAATAAGCCTAGGGAGGACGAAAATGACCTAAATGTACATCCAATGACACAAACACACCTATTGGATGCACAAGATTGGTTAAAAACTCTAATTGGACAAGAATAAGCCTAGGGAGGACGAAAATGACCTAAATGTTTATCCAATGACACAAATGAACTTATTGGATGCATAAGATTGGTTAAAAACCCTAATTGGAGAAGAATAAGCCTAGGGAGGATCAAAATGACCTATATGTTCCTCCAATGACACAAATGAACTTATTGGATGCACAAGATTGGTTAAAAACCCTAATTGGACAAGAATAAGCCTTGGTAGTACGAAAATGACCTAAATGTTAATCCAATGACACAAACACCTATTGGATACACAAGATTGGTTAAAAACCCTAATTGGACAAGAATAAGGCTAGGGAGGACGAAAATGACCTAAATGTTCCTCCAATGACACAAATGAACTTATTGGATGCACAAGATTGGTTAAAAACCCTAATTGGACAAGAATAAGCCTTGGGAGGACGAAAATGACCTAAATGTTCATCCAATGAGACAAACACACCTACCGGATGCACAAGATTGGTTAAAAACCCTAATTGGACAAGAATAAGCCTAGGGAGGACGAAAATGACCTAAATGTTTATCCAATGACACAAATGAACTTATTGGATGCACAAGATTTGTTAAAAAACCTAATTGGACAAGGATAAGCCTAGGGAGGACGAAAATGACCTAAATGTTAATCAAATGACACAAACACACCTATTGGATGCACAAGATTGGTTAAAAACCATAATTGGACAAGAATAAGGCTAGGGAGGACGAAAATGACGTAAATGTTTATCCAATGACACAAATGAACTTATTGGATGCATAAGATTGGTTAAAAACCCTAATTGGAGAAGAATAAGCCTAGGGAGGACGAAAATGACCTATATGTTCCTCCAATGACACAAATGAACTTAGTGGATGCACAAGATTGGTTAAAAACCCTAATTGGACAAGAATAAGCCTAGGGAGAACGGAAATGACCTAAATGTTAATCCAATGACACAAACACACCTATTGGATGCACAAGATTGGTTAAAAACCCTAATTGGACAAGAATAAGCCTAGGGAGGACGAAAATGAACTAAATGTTCCTCCAATGACACAAATGAACTTATCGGATGCACAAGATTGGGTAAAAACCCTAATTGGATAAGAATACGCCTAGGGAGGACGAAAATTACCTAAATGCTAATCCAATGACACAAACACACCTATTGGATGCACAAGATTGGTTAAAAACCCTAATTGGACAAGAATAAGCCTAGGGAGGACGAAAATGACCTAAATGTACATCCAATGACACAAACACACCTATTGGATGCACCAGATTGGTTAAAAACCCTAATTGGACAAGAATAAGCCTAGGGAGGACGAAAGTGACCTAAATGTTAATCCAATGACACAAACACACCTATTGGATGCACAAGATTGGTTAAAAACCCTAATTGGACAAGAATAAGCCTAGGGAGAACGGAAATGACCTAAATGTTAATCCAATGACACAAACACACCTATTGGATGCACAAGATTGGTTAAAAACCCTAATTGGACAAGAATAAGCCTAGGGAGGACGAAAATAACCTAAATGTTTATCCAATAACACAAATGAACTTATTGGATGCACAAGATTTGTTAAAAACCCTAATTGGACAAGAATAAGCCTAGGGAGGACGAAAAAGACCTAAATGTTAATCCAATGACACAAACACACCTATTGGATGCACAAGATTGGTTAAAAACCCTAATTGGACAAGAATAAGCCTAGGGAAGACGAAAATGACCTATATGTTCCTCCAATGACAAAAATGAACTTATTGGAAGCACAAGGTTTGTTAAAAACCCTAATTGGACAAGAATAAGCCTAGGGAGAACGAAAATGACCTAAATGTTAATCCAATGACACAAACACACCTATTGGATGCACAAGATTGGTTAAAAACCCTAATTGGACAACAATAAGCCTAGGGAGGACGAAAATGACCTAAATGTTTATCCAATAACACAAATGAACTAATTGGATGCACAAGATTTGTTAAAAACCCTAATTGGACAAGAATAAACCTAGGGAGGACGAAAAAGACCTAAATGTTAATCCAATGACACAAACACACCTATTGGATGCACAAGATTGGTTAAAAACCCTAATTGGACAAGAATAAGCCTAGGGAAGACGAAAATGACCTATATGTTCCTCCAATGACAAAAATGAACTTATTGGAAGCACAAGGTTTGTTAAAAACCCTAATTGGACAAGAATAAGCCTAGGGAGGACGAAAATGACCTAAATGTTAATGCAATGACACAAATGAACTTATTGGATGCACAAGATTGGTTAAAAACCCTAATTGGAGAAGAATTAACATAGGGAGGACGAACATGACCTATATGTTCCTCCAATGACACAAATGAACTTATTGGATGCACAAGATTTGTTAAAAACCCTAATTGGACAAGAATAAGCCTAGGGAGGACGAAAAAGACCTAAATGTTAATCCAATGACACAAACACACCTATTGGATGCACAAGATTGGTTAAAAACCCTAATTGGACAAGAATAAGCCTAGGGAGGACGAAAATGACCTAAATGTTTATCCAATAACACAAATGAACTTATTGGATGCACAAGATTTGTTAAAAACCCTAATTGGGCAAGAATAAGCCTAGGGAGGACGAAAATGACCTAAATGTACATCCAATGACACAAACACACCTATTGGATGCACCAGATTGGTTAAAAACCCTAATTGGACAAGAATAAGCCTAGGGAGGACGAAAGTGACCTAAATGTTAATCCAATGACACAAACACACCTATTGGATGCACAAGATTGGTAAAAAACCCTAATTGGACAAGAATAAGCCTAGGGAGAACGGAAATGACCTAAATGTTAATCCAATGACACAAACACACCTATTGGATGCACAAGATTGGTTAAAAACCCTAATTGGACAAGAATAAGCCTAGGGAGGACGAAAATGACCTAAATGTTTATCCAATAACACAAATGAACTTATTGGATGCACAAGATTTGTTAAAAACCCTAATTGGACAAGAATAAGGCTAGGGAGGACGAAAAAGACCTAAATGTTAATCCAATGACACAAACACACCTATTGGATGCACAAGATTGGTTAAAAACCCTAATTGGACAAGAATAAGCCTAGGGAAGACGAAAATGACCTATATGTTCCTCCAATGACAAAAATGAACTTATTGGAAGCACAAGGTTTGTTAAAAACCCTAATTGGACAAGAATAAGCCTAGGGAGGACGAAAATGACCTAAATGTTAATCCAATGACACAAATGAACTTATTGGATGCACAAGATTGGCTAAAAACCCTAATTGGAGAAGAATTAACATAGGGAGGACGAACATGACCTATATGTTCCTCCAATGACACAAATGAACTTATTGGATGCACAAGATTGGTTAAAAACCCTAATTGGACAAGAATAAGCCTTGGTAGTACGAAAATGACCTAAATGTTAATCCAATGAC
>JBBPBR010000093.1:0-16170 GCA_037974775.1 Cicer pinnatifidum
TTTTTATGCAATCTTGTGCATCCAATAGGTGTGTTTGTGTCATTGGAGGAACATTTAGGTCATTTTCGTCCTCCCTAGTCTTATTCTTGTCCAATTAGGGTTTTAAGCAATCTTGTGCATCCAATATGTGTGTTTGTGTCATTGGATGAACATTTAGGTAATTTTCGTCCTCCCTATGCTTATTCTTGTCCAATTAGGGCTTTTAACAAATCTTGTGCATACAATAAGTTCATTTGTGTCATTGGATGAACATTTAAGTCATTTTCGTCCTCCCTAGTCTTATTCTTGTCCAATTAGGGTTTTTATGCAATCTTGTGCATCCAATAGGTGTGTTTGTGTCATTGGACGAACATTTAGGTCATTTTCGTCCTCCCTAGGCTTATTCTTGTCCAATTAGGGTTTTTAACCAATCTTGTGCATCCAATAAGTTCATTTGTGTCATTGGATGAACATTTAGGTCATTTTCTTCCTCCCTAGGCTTATTCTTGTCCAATTAGGGTTTTTAACCAATCTTGTGCATCCAATAAGTTCATTTGTGTCATTGGTTGAACATTTTGGTCATTTTCGTCCTCCCTTGTCTTATTCTTGTCCAATTAGGGTTTTAAGCAATCTTGTGCATCCAATATGTGTGTTTGTGTCATTGGATGAACATTTAGGTCATTTTCGTCCTCCCTTGTCTTATTCTTGTCCAATTAGGGTTTTTATGCAATCTTGTGCATCCAATAGGTGTGTTTGTGTCATTGGACGAACATTTAGGTCATTTTCGTCATCCCTAGGCTTATTCTTGTCCAATTAGCGTTTTTAACCAATCTTTTGCATACAATAAGTTCATTTGTGTCATTGGATGAACATTTAGGTCATGTTTTTCCTCCCTAGGCTTATTCTTGTCCAATTAGGGTTTTTAACTAATCTTGTGCATCCAATAAGTTCATTTGTGTCATTGGATGAACATTTAGGTCATTTTCGTCCTCCCTAGTCTTATTCTTGTCCAATTAGGGTTTTAAGCAATCTTGTGCATCCAATATGTGTGTTTGTGTCATTGGATGAACATTTAGGTCATTTTCGTCCTCCCTATGCTTATTCTTGTCCAATTAGGGTTTTTATCCAATCTTGTGCATACAATAAGTTCATTTGTGTCATTGGATGAACATTTATGTCATTTTCGTCCTCCCTAGTCTTATTCTTGTCCAATTAGGGTTTTTATGCAATCTTGTGCATCCAATAGGTGTGTTTGTGTCATTGGAGGAACATTTAGGTCATTTTCGTCCTCCCTAGTCTTATTCTTGTCCAATTAGGGTTTTTATGCAATCTTGTGCATCCAATAGGTCTGTTTGTGTCATTGGACGAAATTTTAGGTCATTTTCGTCCTCCCTAGGCTTATTCTTGTCCAATTAGGGTTTTTAACCATTCTTGTGCATCCAATAAGTTCATTTGTGTCATTCGATGAACATTTAGGTCATTTTCGTCCTCCCTAGTCTTATTCTTGTCCAATTAGGGTTTTAAGCAATCTTGTGCATCCAATATGTGTGTTTGTGTCATTGGATGAACATTTAGGTCATTTTCGTCCTCCCAATGCTTATTCTTGTCCAATTAGGGTTTTTAACAAATCTTGTGCATACAATAAGTTCATTTGTGTCATTGGATGAACATTTACGTCATTTTCGTCCTCCCTAGTCTTATTCTTGTCCAATTAGAGTTTTTATGCAATCTTGTGCATCCAATAGGTGTGTTTGTGTCATTGGAGGAACATTTAGGTCATTTTCGTCCTCCCTAGTCTTATTCTTGTTGAATTAGGGTTTTTATGCAATCTTGTGCATCCAATAGGTGTGTTTGTGTCATTGGAGGAACATTTAGGTCATTTTCGTACTCCCTAGTCTTATTCTTGTCCAATTAGGGTTTTTATGCAATCTTGTGCATCCAATAGGTGTGTTTGTGTCATTGGACGAACATTTAGGTCATTTTCGTCCTCCCTAGGCTTATTCTTGTCCAATTAGGGTTTTTGAACCAATCTTGTGCATCCAATAAGTTCATTTGTGTCATTGGATGAACATTTAGGTCATTTTCGTCCTCCCTAGGCTTATTCTTGTCCAATTAGGGTTTTCAACCAATCTTGTGCATCCAATAAGTTCATTTGTGTCATTGGATGAACATTTAGGTCATTTTCGTCCTCCCTAGGCTTATTCTTGTCCAATTAGGGTTTTTAACCAATCTTGTGCATCCAATAACTTCATTTGTGTCATTGGATGAACATTTAGGTCATTTTCGTCCTCCCTAGGCTTATTCTTGTCCAATTAGGGCTTTTATCCAATCTTGTGCATCCAATAAGTTCATTTGTGTCATTGGATGAAAATTTAGGTCATTTTCATCCTCCCAAGTCTTATTCTTGTCCAATTAGGGTTTTAAGCAATCTTGTGCATCCAATATGTGTGTTTGTGTCATTGGATGAACATTTAGGTCATTTTCGTCCTCCCTAGTCTTATTCTTGTCCAATTAGGGTTTTTATGCAATCTTGTGCATCCAAGAGGTGTGTTTGTGTCATTGGACGAACATTTAGGTCATTTTCGCCCACCCTAGGCTTATTCTTGTCCAATTAGGGTTTTTAACCAATCTTGTGCATCCAATAACTTTATTTGTGTCATTGGATGAACATTTAGGTCATTTTCGTCCTCCCTAGGCTTATTCTTGTCCAATTAGGGTTTTTATCCAATCTTGTGCATCCAATAAGTTCATTTGTGTCATTGGATGAAAATTTAGGTCATTTTCATCCTCCCAAGTCTTATTCTTGTCCAATTAGGGTTTTAAGCAATCTTGTGCATCCAATATGTGTGTTTGTGTCATTGGATGAACATTTAGGTCATTTTCGTCCTCCCTAGTCTTATTCTTGTCCAATTAGGGTTTTTATGCAATCTTGTGCATCCAATAGGTGTGTTTGTGTCATTGGAGGAACATTTAGGTCATTTTCGTCCTCCCTAGTCTTATTCTTGTCCAATTAGGGATTTTATGCAATCTTGTGCATCCAATAGGTGTGTTTGAGTCATTGGACAAACATTTAGGTCATTTTCGTCCTCCCTAGGCTTATTCTTGTCCAATTAGGGTTTTTATGCAATCTTGTGCATCCAATAGGTGTGTTTGTGTCATTGGAGGAATATTTAGGTCATTTTCGTCCTCCCTAGTCTTATTCTTGTCCAATTAGGGTTTTTATGCAATCTTGTGCATCCAATAGGTGTGTTTGTGTCATTGGACGAACATTTAGGTCATTTTCATCCTCCCTAGGCTTATTCTTGTCCAATTAGGGTTTTTAACCAACCTTGTGCATCCAATAAGTTCATTTGTGTCATTGGTTGAACATTTAGGTCATTTCCGTCCTCCCTAGTCTTATTCTTGTCTAATTAGGGTTTTAAGCAATCTTGTGCATCCAATATGTGTGTTTGTGTCATTGGATGAACATTTAGGTCATTTTCGTCCTCCCTAGTCTTATTCTTGTCCAATTAGGGTTTTTATGCAATCTTGTGCATCCAATAGGTGTGTTTGTGTCATTGTAGGAACATTTAGATCATTTTCGTCCTCCCTAGTCTTATTCTTGTCCAATTAGGGTTTTTATGCAATCTTGTGCATCCAATAGGTGTGTTTGTGTCATTGGACGAACATTTAGGTCATTTTCATCCTCCCTAGGCTTATTCTTGTCCAATTAGGGTTTTTAACCAACCTTGTGCATCCAATAAGTTCATTTGTGTCATTGGTTGAACATTTAGGTCATTTCCGTCCTCCCAAGTCTTATTCTTGTCCAATTAGGGTTTTAAGCAATCTTGTGCATTCAATATGTGTGTTTGTGTCATTGGATGAACATTTAGGTCATTTTCGTCCTCCCTAGTCTTATTCTTGTCCAATTAGGGTTTTTATGCAATCTTGTGCATCCAATAGGTGTGTTTGTGTCATTGTAGGAACATTTAGGTCATTTTCGTCCTCCCTAGTCTTATTCTTGTCCAATTAGGGTTTTTATGCAATCTTGTGCATCCAATAGGTGTGTTTGTCTCATTGGACGAACATTTAGGTCATTTTCGTCATCCCTAGGCTTATTCTTGTCCAATTAGGGTTTTTCACCAATCTTGTGCATCCAATAAGTTCATTTGTGTCATTGGATGAACATTTAGGTGATTTTCGTCCTCCCTAGGCTTATACTTGTCCAATTAGGGTTTTTAACTAATCTTGTGCATCCGATAAGTTCATTTGTGTCATTGGATGAACATTTAGGTCATTTTCGTCCTCCCTAATCTTATTCTTGTCCAATTAGGGTTTTAAGCAATCTTGTGCATCCAATATGTGTGTTTGTGTCATTAGATGAACATTTAGGTCATTTTCGTCCTCCCTATGCTTATTCTTGTCCAATTAGGGTTTTTATCCAATCTTGTGCATACAATAAGTTCATTTGTGTCATTGGATGAACATTTAGGTCATTTTCGTCCTCCCTAGTCTTATTCTTGTCCAATTAGGGTTTTTATGCAATCTTGTGCATCCAATAGGTGTGTTTGTGTCATTGGAGGAACATTTAGGTCATTTTCGTCCTCCCTAGTCTTATTCTTGTCGAATTAGGGTTTTTATGCAATCTTGTCCATCCAATAGGTGTGTTTGTGTCATTGGAGGAACATTTAGGTCATTTTCGTCCTCCCTAGTCTTATTCTTGTCCAATTAGGGTTTTTATGCAATCTGGTGCATCCAATAGGTGTGTTTGTGTCATTGGTCGAACATTTAGGACATTTTCGTCCTCCCTAGGCTTATTCTTGTCCAATTAGGGTTTTTAACCAATCTTGTGCATCAAATAAGTTCATTTGTGTCATTGGATGAACATTTAGGTCATTTTCGTCCTCCCTAGTCTTATTCTTGTCCAATTAGGGTTTTTATGCAATCTTGTGTATCCAATAGGTGTGTTTGTGTCATTGGAGGAACATTTAGGTCATTTTCGTCCTCCCTAGTCTTATTCTTGTCCAATTAGGGTTTTTAACCAATCTTGTGCATCCCATAAGTTCATTTGTGTCATTGGATGAACATTTAGGTCATTTTCGTCCCCCCTAGTCTTATTCTTGTCCAATTAGGGTTTTAAGCAATCTTGTGCATCCAATATGTGTGTTTGTGTCATTGGATGAACATTTAGGTCATTTTCGTCCTCCCTATGCTTATTCTTTTCCAATTAGGGTTTTTAACCAATCTTGTGCATCCAATAAGTTCATTTGTGTCATTGGATGAACATTTAGGTCATTTTCGTCCTCCATAGGCTTATTCTTGTCCAATTAGGGTTTTTAACCAATCTTGTGCTTCCAATAAGTTCATTTGTGTCATTGGATGAACATTTAAGTCATTTTCGTCCTCCCTAGTCTTATTCTTGTCCAATTAGGGTTTTTATGCAATCTTGTGCATCCAATAGGTGTGTTTGTGTCATTGGACGAACATTTAGGTCATTTTCGTCCTCCCTAGGCTTATTCTTGTCCAATTAGGGCTTTTATGCAATCCTGTGCATCCAATAGGTGTGTTTGTGTCATTGGACGAACATTTAGGTCATTTTCGTCCTCCCTAGGCTTATTCTTGTCCAATTAGGGTTTTTAACCAACCTTGTGCATCCAATAAGTTCATTTGTGTCATTGGTGGAACATTTAGGTCATTTACGTCCTCCCTATTCTTATTCTTGTCCAATTAGGGTTTTTATGCAATCTTGTGCATCCAATAGGTGTGTTTGTGTCATTGGACGAAATTTTAGGTCATTTTCGTCCTCCCTAGGCTTATTCTTGTCCAATTAGGGTTTTTAACCAATCTTGTGCATACAATAAGTTCATTTGTGTCATTCGATGAACATTTAGGTCATTTTCGTCCTCCCTAGTCTTATTCTTGTCCAATTAGGGTTTTAAGCAATCTTGTGCATCCAATATGTGTGTTTGTGTCATTGGATGAACATTTAGGTAATTTTCGTCCTCCCAATGCTTATTCTTGTCCAATTAGGGTTTTTAACAAATCTTGTGCATACAATAAGTTCATTTGTGTCATTGGATGAACATTTACGTCATTTTCGTCCTCCCTAGTCTTATTCTTGTCCAATTAGAGTTTTTATGCAATCTTGTGCATCCAATAGGTGTGTTTGTGTCATTGGAGGAACATTTAGGTCATTTTCGTCCTCCCTAGTCTTATTCTTGTTGAATTAGGGTTTTTATGCAATCTTGTGCATCCAATAGGTGTGTTTGTGTCATTGGAGGAACATTTAGGTCATTTTCGTACTCCCTAGTCTTATTCTTGTCCAATTAGGGTTTTTATGCAATCTTGTGCATCCAATAGGTGTGTTTGTGTCATTGGACGAACATTTCGGTCATTTTCGTCCTCCCTAGTCTTATTCTTGTCCAATTAGGGTTTTTATGCAATCTTGTGCATCCAATAGGTGTGTTTGAGTCATTGGACGAACATTTAGGTCATTTTCGTCCTCCCTAGGCTTATTCTTGTCCAATTAGGGTTTTTAACCAATCTTGTGCATCCAATAACTTCATTTGTGTCATCGGATGAACATTTAGGTCATTTTCGTCCTCCCTAGTCTTATTCTTGCCCAATTAGGGTTTTTATGCATTCTTGTGCATCCAATAGGTGTGTTTGTGTCATTGGAGGAACATTTAGGTCATTTTCGTCCTCCCTAGTCTTATTCTTGTCCAATTAGGGTTTTTATGCAATCTTGTGCATCCAATAGGTGTGTTTGTGTCATTGGATGAACATTTAGGTCCTGTTTTTCCTCCCTAGACTCATTCTTGTCCAATTAGAGTTTTTAACTAATCTTGTGCATCCAATAAGTTCATTTGTGTCATTGGATGAACATTTAGGTCATTTTCGTCCTCCCAATGCTTATTCTTGTCCAATTAGGGTTTTTAACAAATCTTGTGCATACAATAAGTTCATTTGTGTCATTGGATGAACATTTACGTCATTTTCGTCCTCCCTAGTCTTATTCTTGTCCAATTAGAGTTTTTATGCAATCTTGTGCATCCAATAGGTGTGTTTGTGTCATTGGAGGAACATTTAGGTCATTTTCGTCCTCCCTAGTCTTATTCTTGTTGAATTAGGGTTTTTATGCAATCTTGTGCATCCAATAGGTGTGTTTGTGTCATTGGAGGAACATTTAGGTCATTTTCGTACTCCCTAGTCTTATTCTTGTCCAATTAGGGTTTTTATGCAATCTTGTGCATCCAATAGGTGTGTTTGTGTCATTGGATGAACATTTAGGTCATTTTCGTCCTCCCTAGGCTTATTCTTGTCCAATTAGGGTTTTTAACCAATCTTGTGCATCCAATAACTTCATTTGTGTCATTGGATGAACATTTAGGTCATTTTCATCCTCCCTAGGCTTATTCCTGTCCAATTAGGGTTTTTAACCAAGCTTGTGCATCCAATAAGTTCATTTGTGTCATTGGATTAACAATTAGGTCATTTTTGTCCTCCCTAGGCTTATTCCTTTCCAATTAGGGTTTTTAACCAATCTTGTGCATCCAATAGGTGTGTTTGTGTCATTGGATGAACATTTAGGTCATTTTCGTCCTCCCTAGGCTTATTCTTGTCCAATTAGGGTTTCTAACCAATCTTGTGCAACCAATAGGTGTGTTTGTGTCATTGGATGAACATTTAGGTCATTTTCGTCATCCCTAAGCTTATTCTTGTCCAATTAGGGTTTTTAAGCAATCTTGTGCATCCAATAAGTTCATTTGTGTCATTGGATGAACATTTAGGTCATTTTCGTCCTCCCTAGGCTTATTCTTGTCCAATTAGGGTTTTTAACCAATCTTGTGCATCCAAGAGGTTCATTTGTGTCATTGGATGAACATTTAGGTCATTTTCGTCCTCCCAAGGCTTATTCTTGTCCAATTAGGGTTTTTAACCAATCTTGTGCATCCAATAAGTTCATTTGTGTCATTGGATGAACATTTAGGTCATTTTCGTCCTCCCTTGGCTTATTCTTGTCCAATTAGGGTTTTTAAGTAATCTTATGAATCCAATAAGTTCATTTGTTTCATTGGATGAACATTTAGGTCATTTTCGTCCTCCCTAGGCTTATTCTTGTTCAATTAGGGTTTCTAACCAATCTTGTGCATCCAATAGGTGTGTTTGTGTCATTGGATGAACATTTAGGTCATTTTCGTCCTCCCTAGTCTTATTCTTGTCCAATTAGGGTTTTAAGCAATCTTTTGCATCCAATAAGTTCATTTGTGTCATTGGATGAACATTTAGGTTATTTTCGTCCTCACTAGGCTTAGTTTTGTGCAATTAGGGTTTTTAACCAATCTTGTGCATCCAATAGGTGTGTTTGTGTCATTAGATGAACATTTAGGTCATTTTCATCCTCCCTAGGCTTATTGTAGTCCAATTAGGGATTTTAACCAATCTTGTGCATCCAATAGGTGTGTTTGTGTCATTTGATGAACATTTAGGTCATTTTCATCCTCCCTAGTCTTATTCTTGTCCAATTAGGGTTTAAAGCAATCTTGTGCATCCAATAAGTTCATTTGTGTCATTGGATTAAGATTTAAGTCATTTTCGTCCTCTCTAGGCTTATTCTTGTTCAATTAGGGTTTCTAACCAATCTTGTGCATCCAATAGGTGTGTTTGTGTCATTGGATGAACATTTAGGTCATTTTCGTCCTCCCTAGTCTTATTCTTGTCCAATTAGGGTTTTAAGCAATCTTGTGCATCCAATAACTTCATTTGTGTCATCGGATTAACATTTAAGTCATTTTCGTCCTCCCTCGGCTTATTCTTGTCCAATTAGAGTTTCTAACGAATCTTGTGCATCCAATAGGCGTGTTTGTGTCATTGGATGAACATTTAGGTCATTTTCGTCCTCCCAAGGCTTATTCTTGTCCAATTAGGGTTTTTAACCAATCTTGTGCATCCAATAAGTTCATTTGTGTCATTGGATGAACATTTAGGTCATTTTCGTCCTCCCAAGGCTTATTCTTGTCCAATAAGGGTTTTTAACCAACCTTGTGCATCGAATAAGTTCATTTGTGTCATTGGATGAATATTTAGGTCATTTTCGTCCGCCCTAGGCTTATTCTTGCCCAATTAGGGTTTTTAAGCAATCTTGTGCATCCAATAAGTTCATTTGTGTCTTTGGATGAACATTTAGGTCATTTTCGTCCTCGCTAGGCTTATTCTTGTCCAATTAGGATTTTTAAGCAATCATGTGCATCCAATAAGTTCGTTTGTGTCATTGGATGAACATTTAGGTCATTTTTGGTCCTCCCAAGGCTTATTCTTGTTCAATTAGGGTTTCTAACCAATCTTGTGCATCCAATAGGTGTGTTTGTGTCATTGGATGAACATTTAGGTCATTTTCGTCCTCCCTAGTCTTATTCTTGTCCAATTAGGGTTTTAAGCAATCTTGTGCATCCAATAAGTTCATTTGTGTCATTGGATGAACATTTAGGTGATTTTCGTCCTCCCTAGGCTTAGTTTTGTGCAATTAGGGTTTTTAACCAATCTGGTGCATCCAATAGGTGTGTTTGTGTCATTAGATGAACATTTAGGTCATTTTCGTCCTCCCTAGGCTTATTCTTGCCCAATTAGGGTTTTTAAGCAATCTTGTGCATCCAATAAGTTCATTTGTGTCTTTGGATGAACATTTAGGTCATTTTCGTCCTCCCTAGGCTTATTCTTGTCCAATTAGGGTTTTTAAGCAATCATGTGCATCCAGTATGTTCATTTGTGTCATTGGATGAACATTTAGGTCATTTTCGTCCTCCCTAGGCTTATTCTTGTTCAATTAGGGTTTCTAACCAATCTTGTGCATCCAATAGGTGTGTTTGTGTCATTGGATGAACATTTAGGTCATTTTCGTCCTCCCTAGTCTTATTCTTGTCCAATTAGGGTTTTAAGCAATCTTGTGCATCCAATAAGTTCATTTGTGTCATTGGATGAAAATTTAGGTGATTTTCGTCCTCCATAGGCTTAGTTTTGTGCAATTAGGGTTTTTAACCAATCTGGTGCATCCAATAGGTGTGTTTGTGTCAATAGATGAACATTTTGGTCATTTTCATCCTCCCTAGGCTTATTGTAGTCCAATTAGGGTTTTTAAGCAATCTTGTGCATCCAATGAGTTCATTTGTGTCTTTGGATGAACATTTAGGTCATTTTCGTCCTCCCTAGGCTTATTCTTGTTCAATTAGGGTTTCTAACCAATCTTGTGCATCCAATAGGTGTGTTTGTGTCATTGGATGAACATTTAGGTCATTTTCGTCCTCCCTAGTCTTATTCTTGTCCAGTTAGGGTTTTTAACCAATCTTGTGCATCCAATAAGTTCATTTGTGTCATTGGATGAACATTTAGGTCATTTTCGTCCTCCCTAGTCTTATTCTTGTCCAATTAGGGTTTTTATGCAATCTTGTGCATCCAATAGGTCTGTTTGTGTCATTGGATGAACATTTAGGTCATTTTCGTCCTCCCTAGTCTTATTCTTGTCCAATTAGGGTTTTTATGCAATCTTGTGCATCCAATAGGTGTGTTTGTGTCATTGGACGAACATTTAGGTCATTTTCGTCCTCCCTAGGCTTATTCTTGTCCAATTAGGGTTTTTAACCAATCTTGTGCATCCAATAGGTGTGTTTGTGTCATTGTAGGAACATTTAGGTCATTTTCGTCCTCCCTAGTCTTATTCTTGTCCGATTAGGGTTTTTATGCAATCTTGTGCATCCAATAGGTGTGTTTGTGTCATTGGATGAACATTTAAGTCATTTTCGTCCTCCCTAGTCTTATTCTTGTCTAATTAGGGTTTTTATGCAATCTTGTGCATCCAATAGGTGTGTTTGTGTCATTGGACGAAATTTTAGGTCATTTTCGTTCTCCCTAGGCTTATTCTTGTCCAATTAGAGTTTTTAACCAATCTTGTGCATCCAATAAGTTCGTTTGTGTCATTCGATGAACATTTAGGTCATTTTCGTCCTCCCTAGTCTTATTCTTGTCCAATTAGGGTTTTAAGCAATCTTGTGCATCCAATATGTGTGTTTGTGTCATTGGATGAACATTTAGGTAATTTTCGTCCTCCCTATGCTTATTCTTGTCCAATTAGGGTTTTTAACAAATCTTGTGCATACAATAAGTTCATTTGTGTCATTGGATGATCATTTAAGTCATTTTCGTCCTCCCTAGTCTTATTCTTGTCTAATTAGGGTTTTATGCAATCTTGTGCATCCAATGGGTGTGTTTGTGTCATTGGAGGAACATTTAGGTCATTTTCGTCCTCCCTAGTCTTATTCTTGTCAAATTAGGGTTTTTATACAATCTTGTGCATCCAATAGGTATGTTTGTGTCATTGGACGAACATTTAGGTCATTTTCGTCCTCCCTAGGCTTATTCTTGTCCAATTAGGGTTTTTATGCAATCTTGTGCATCCAATAGGTGTGTTTGTGTCATTGGATGAACATTTAGGTCATTTTCGTCCTCCCTAGTCTTATTCTTGTCCAATTAGGGTTTTAAGCAATCTTGTGCATCCAATATGTGTGTTTGTGTCATTGGACGAACATTTAGGTCATTTACGTCCTCCCTAGGCTTATTATTGCCCAATTAGGGTTTTTAACCAATCTTATGCGTCAAATAAGTTCATTTGTGTCATTGGATGAACATTTAGGTCATTTTCGTCCTCCCTAGTCTTATTCTTGTCCAATTAGGGTTTTTATGCAATCTTGTGCATCCAATAGGTGTGTTTGTGTCATTGGACGAACATTTAGGTCATTTTCGTCCTCCCTAGGCTTATTCTTATCCAATTAGGGATTTTAACCAATCTTGTGCATCCAATAAGTTCATTTGTGTCATTGGATGAACATTTAGGTCATTTTCGTCCTCCCTAGTCTTATTCTTGTCCAATTAGGGTTTTTATGCAATCTTGTGCATCCAATAGGTGTGTTTGTGTCATTGGAGGAACATTTAGGTCATTTTCGTCCTCCCTAGTCTTATTCTTGTCCAATTAGGGTATTTATGCAATCTTGTGCATCCAATACGTGTGTTTGTGTCATTGGAGGAACATTTAGGTCATTTTCGTCCTCCCTAGTCTTATTCTTGTCCAATTAGGGTATTTATGCAATCTTGTGCATCCAATAGGTGTGTTTGTGTCATTGGACGAACATTTTGGTCATTTTCGTCCTCCCTAGGCTTATTCTTGTCCAATTAGGGTTTTTATGCAATCTTGTGCATCCAATAGGTGTGTTTGTGTCATTGGATGAACATTTAGGTCATTTTCGTCCTCCCTAGTCTTATTCTTGTCCAATTAGGGTTTTTATGCAATCTTGTGCATCCAATAGGTGTGTTTGTGTCATTGGAGGAACATTTAGGTCATTTTCGTCCTCCCTAGTCTTATTCTTGTCGAATTAGGGTTTTTATGTAATCTTGTGCATCCAATAGGTGTCTTTGTGTCATTGGAGGAATATTTAGGTTATTTTCGTCCTCCCTAGTCTTATTCTTGTCCAAGTAGGGTTTTTAACCAACCTTGTGCATCCAATAAGTTCATTTGTGTCATTGGATGAACATTTATGTCATTTTCGTCCTCCCTATGCTTGTTCTTGTCCAATTAGGGTTTTTATGCAATCTTGTGCATCCTATAGGTGTGTTTGTGTCATTGGACGAACATTTAGGTCATTTTCGTCCTCCCTAGTCTTATTCTTGTCCAATTAGGGTTTTTATGCAATCTTGTGCATCCAATAGGTGTGTTTGTGTCATTGGACGAACATTTAGGTCATTTTCGTCCTCCCTAGTCTTATTCTTGTCCAATTAGGGTTTTAAGCAATCTTGTGCATCCAATATGTGTGTTTGTGTCATTGGATGAACATTTAGGTAATTTTCGTCCTCCCAATGCTTATTCTTGTCCAATTAGGGTTTTTAAAAAATCTTGTGCATACAGTAAGTTCATTTGTGTCATTGGATGAAAATTTAGGTCATTTTCGTCCTCCCTAGTCTTATTCTTGTCCAATTAGGGTTTTTATGCAATCTTGTGCATCCAATAGGTGTGTTTGTGTCATTGGACGAAATTTTAGGTCATTTTCGTCCTCCCTAGGCTTATTCTTGTCCAATTAGGGTTTTTAACCAATCTTGTGCATCCAATAAGTTCATTTGTGTCATTCGATGAACATTTAGGTCATTTTCGTCCTCCCTAGTCTTATTCTTGTCCAATTAGGGTTTTAAGCAATCTTGTGCATCCAATATGTGTGTTTGTGTCATTGGATGAACATTTAGGTAATTTTTGTCCTCCCAATGCTTATTCTTGTCCAATTAGGGTTTTTAAAAAATCTTGTGCTTACAGTAAGTTCATTTGTGTCATTGGATGAAAATTTAGGTCATTTTCGTCCTCCCTAGTCTTATTCTTGTCCAATTAGGGTTTTTATGCAATCTTGTGCATCCAATAGGTGTGTTTGTGTCATTGGAGGAACATTTAGGTCATTTTCGTCCTCCCTAGTCTTATTCTTGTCCAATTAGGGTTTTTATGCAATCTTGTGCATCCAATAGGTGTGTTTGTGTCATTGGACGAAATTTTAGGTCATTTTCGTCCTCCCTAGGCTTATTCTTGTCCAATTAGGGTTTTTAACCAATCTTGTGCATCCAATAAGTTCATTTGTGTCATTCGATGAACATTTAGGTCATTTTCGTCCTCCCTAGTCTTATTCTTGTCCAATTAGGGTTTTAAGCAATCTTGTGCATCAAATATGTGTGTTTGTGTCATTGGATGAACATTTAGGTAATTTTCGTCCTCCCAATGCTTATTCTTTTCCAATTAGGGTTTTTAAAAAAATCTTGTGCATACAGTAAGTTCATTTGTGTCATTGGATGAACATTTAGGTCATTTTCGTCCTCCCTAGTCTTATTCTTGTTGAATTAGGGTTTTTATGCAATCTTGTGCATCCAATAGGTGTGTTTGTGTCATTGGAGGAACATTTAGGTCATTTTCGTCCTCCCTAGTCTTATTCTTGTCCAATTAGGGTTTTTATGCAATCTTGTGCATCCAATAGGTGTGTTTGTGTCATTGGACGAAATTTTAGGTCATTTTCGTCCTCCCTAGGCTTATTCTTGTCCAATTAGGGTTTTTAACCAATCTTGTGCATCCAATAAGTTCATTTGTGTCATTGGATGAACATTTAGGTCATTTTCGTCCTCCATAGGCTTATTCTTGTCCAATTAGGGTTTTTAACCAATCTTGTGCATCCAATAAGTTCATTTGTGTCATTGGATGAACATTTTGGTCATTTTCGTCCTCCCTAGGCTTATTCTTGTCCAATTAGGGTTTTTAACCAATATTGTGCATCCAATAAGTTCATTTGTGTAATTGGATGAACATTTTGGTCATTTTCGTCCTCCCTAGGCTTATTCTTGTCCTATTAGGGTATTTATGCAATCTTGTGCATCCAATAGGTGTGTTTGTATCATTGGACGAACATTTAGGTCATTTTCGTCCTCCCTAGGCTTATTCTTGTCCAATTAGGGTTTTTATGCAATCTTGTGCATCCAATAGGTGTGTTTGTGTCATTGGACGAACATTTAGGTCATTTTCGTCCTCCCTAGGCTTATTCTTGTCCAATTAGGGTTTTTAACCAACCTTGTGCATCCAATAAGTTCATTTGTGTCATTGGTTGAACATTTAGGTCATTTCCGTCCTCCCTAGTCTTATTCTTGTCCAATTAGGGTTTTAAGCAATCTTGTGCATCCAATATGTGTGTTTGTGTCATTGGATGAACATTTAGGTTATTTTCGTCCTCCCTAGTTTTATTCTTGTCCAACTAGGGTTTTTAAGCAATCTTGTGCATCCAATAGGTGTGTTTGTGTCATTGGAGGAACATTTAGGTCATTTTCGTCCTCCCTAGTCTTATTCTTGTCCAATTAGGGTTTTTATGCAATCTTGTGCATCCAATAGGTGTGTTTGTGTCATTGGACGAACATTTAGGTCATTTTCGTCCTCCCTAGTCTTATTCTTGTCCAATTAGGGTTTTTATGCAATCTTGTGCATCCAAAAGGTGTGTTTGTGTCATTGGACGAACATTTAGGTCATTTTCGTCCTCCCTAGGCTTATTCTTGTCCAATTAGGGTTTTTAACCAATCTTGTGCATCCAATAAGTTCATTTGTGTCATTGGATGAACATTTAAGTCATTTTCGTCCTCCCTAGGCTTATTCTTGTCCAATTAGGCTTTTCAACCAATCTTGTGCATCCAATAAGTTCATTTGTGTCATTGGATGAACATTTAGGTCATTTTCGTCCTCCCTAGGCTTATTCTTGTCCAATTAGGGTTTTTAACCAATCTTGTGCATCCAATAAGTTCATTTGTGTCATTGGATGAACATTTAGGTCATTTTCGTCCTCCCTAGTCTTATTCTTGTTCAATTAGGGTTTTAAGCAATCTTGTGCTTCCAATATGTTTGTTTGTGTCATTGGATGAACATTTAGGTCATTTTCGTCCTCCCTATGCTTATTCTTGTCCAATTAGGGTTTTTAACCAATCTTGTGCATCCAATAAGTTCATTTGTGTCATTGGATGAACATTTAGGTCATTTTCGTCCTCCCTAGGCTTATTCTTGTCCAATTAGGGTTTTTAACCAATATTGTGCATCCAATAAGTTCATTTGTGTCATTGGATGAACATTTTGGTCATTTTCGTCCTCCCTAGGCTTATTCTTGTCCAATTAGGGTATTTATGCAATCTTGTGCATCCAATAGGTGTGTTTGTGTCATTGGACGAACATTTAGGTCATTTTCATCCTCCCTAGGCTTATTCTTGTCCAATTAGGGTTTTTATGCAATCTTGTGCTTCCAATAGGTGTGTTTGTGTCATTGGACGAACATTTAGGTCATTTTCGTCCTCCCTAGGCTTATTCTTGTCCAATTAGGGTTTTTAACCAACCTTGTGCATCCAATAAGTTCATTTGTGTCATTGGTTGAACATTTAGGTCATTTCCATCCTCCCTAGTCTTATTCTTGTCCAATTAGGGTTTTAAGCAATCTTGTGCATCCAATATGTGTGTTTGTGTCATTGGATGAACATTTAGGTCATTTTCGTCCTCCCTAGTCTTATTCTTGTCCAATTAGGGTTTTTATGCAATCTTGTGCATCCAATAGGTGTGTTTGTGTCATTGTAGGAACATTTAGGTCATTTTCGTCCTCCCTAGTCTTATTCTTGTCC
>JBBPBR010000094.1:0-43584 GCA_037974775.1 Cicer pinnatifidum
TAATTGATCATCCAATGACACAAACACACCTATTGGATGCACAAGATTGGTTAAAAACCCTAATTGGACAAGAATAAGCCTAGGGAGGACGAAAAGGACCTAATTGATCATCCAATGACACAAAACACACCTATTGGATGCACAAGATTGGTTTAAAACCCTAGTTGGACAAGAATATGCCTAGGGAGGACGAAAATGACCTAATTGATCATCCAATGACACAAATGAACTTATTGGATGCACAAGATTGGTTAAAAACCCTAATTTGACAAGAATAAGCCTAGTGCGGACGAAAATGACCTAATTGATCATCCAATGACACAAACACACCTATTGGAAGCACAAGATTGGTTAAAAACCCTAGTTGGACAAGAATATGCCTAGGGAGGACGAAAATGACCTAATTGATCATCCAATGACACAAATGAACTTATTGAATGCACAAGATTGGTTAAAAACCCTAATTGAACAAGAATAAGCATAGAAAGGACGAAAAGGACCTAATTGATCATCCAATGACACAAACACACCTATTGGATGCACAAGATTGGTTGAAAATCCTAATTGGACAAGAATATGCCTAGGGAGGACGAAAATGACCTAATTGATCATCCAATGACACAAACACACCTATTGGATGCACAAGATTGGTGAAAAACCCTAATTGGACAAGAATAAGCCTAGGGAGGACGAAAGTGACCTAATTGATCATCTAATGAGACAAACACACCTATTGGATGCACAAGATTGGTTAAAAACCCTAATTGGACAAGAATAAGCCTAGGATGGACGAAAATGACCTAATTGATCATCCAATGACACAAACACACCTATTGGATGCACAAGATTGGTTAAAAACCCTAATTGGACAAGAATATGCCTAGGGATGACGAAAATGACCTAATTGATCATCCAATGACACAAACACACCTATTGGATGCACAAGATTGGTTAAAAACCCTAATTGGACAAGAATAAGCCTAGGGAGGACGAAAGTGACCTAATTGATCATCTAATGAGACAAACACACCTATTGGATGCACAAGATTGGTTAAAAACCCTAATTGGACAAGAATATGCCTAGGGAAGACGAAAATGACCTAAATATTAATTCAATGACACAAACAAACTTGTTGGATGCACAAGATTGGTTAAAAACCCTAATTGGACAAGAATAAGCCTAGGGAGGACGAAAATGACCTAATTGATCATCCAATGACACAAACACACCTATTGGAAGCACAAGATTGGTTAAAAACCCTAATTGGACAAGAATATGCCTAGGGAGGACGAAAATGACCTAAATGTTAATCCAATGACACAAATGAACTTATTGGATGCACAAGATTGGTTAAAAACCCTAATTGGACAAGAATAAGCATAGGGAGGGCGAAAATGACCCAATTGATCATCCAATGATACAAACACACCTATTGGAAGAACAAGAATGGTTAAAAACCCTAATTGGACAAGAATATGCCTAGGGAGGACGAAAATGACCTAAATGTTAATCCAACAACACAAATGTACTTATGGGATGCACAAGATTGGTTAAAAACCCTAATTGGACAAGAATAAGCCTAGGGAGGACGAAAACAACCTAATTGATCATCCAATGACACAAACACACCTATTGGATGCACAAGATTGGTTAAAAACCCTAATTGGACAAGAATATGCCTAGGGAGGACGAAAATGACCTAAATATTAATTCAATGACACAAACAAAGTTATTGGATGCACAAGATTAATTAAAAACCCTAATTGGACAAAAATAAGCCTAAGGAGGACGAAAATGACCTAATTGATCATCCAATGACACAAACACTCCTATAGGATGCACAAGATTGGTTAAAAACCCTAATTGGACAAGAATATGCCTAGGGAGGACGAAAATGACCTAAATATTAATTCAATGACACAATCAAAGTTATTGGATGCACAAGATTGGTTAAAAACCCTAATTGGACAAGAATAAGCCTAGGGAGGACGAAAATGACCTAATTGATCATCCAATGACACAAACACACCTATTGGATGCACAAGATTGGTTAAAAACCCTAATTGGACAAGAATAAGCCTAGGGAGGACGAAAATGACCTAATTGATCATCCAATGACACAAACACACGTATTTGAAGCACAAGATTGGTTAAAAACCCTAATTGGACAAGAATAAGCCTTGTGAGGACGAAAATGACCTAATTGATCATCCAATGACACAAACACACCTATTGGAAGCACAAGAATGGTTAAAAACCCTAATTGGACAAGAATATGCCTAGGGAGGACGAAAATGACCTAAATGTTAATCCAATGACACAAATGAACTTATTGGATGCACAAGATTGGTTAAAAACCCTAATTGGACAAGAATATGCTTAGGGAGGACGAAAATGACCTAATTGATCATCCAATGACACAAAGACACCTATTGGATGCACAAGATTGTTTAAAAACCCTAATTGGACAAGAATATGCCTAGGGAGGACGAAAATGACCTAAATATTAATTCAATGACATAAACAAACTTATTGGATGCACAAGATTGGTTAAAAACCCTAATTGGACAAGAATATGCCTAGGGAGGACGAAAATGACCTAAATATTAATTCAATGACACAAACAAAGTTATTGGATGCACAAGATTGGTTAAAAACCCTAATTGGACAAGAATAAGCCTAGGGAGGACGAAAATGACCTAATTGATCATCCAATGACACAAACACACCTATTGGATGCACAAGATTGGTTAAAAACCCTAATTGGACAAGAATATGCCTAGGGAGGACGAAAATGACCTAAATATTAATTCAATGACACAAACAAAGTTATTGGATGCACAAGATTGGTGAAAAACCCTAATTGGACAAGAATAAGCCTAGGGGGAACGAAAATGACCTAATTGATCATCCAATGACACAAACACACCTATTGGATGCACAAGATTGGTTAAAAACCCTAATTGGACAAGAATATGCCTAGGGAGGACGAAAATGACCTAAATATTAATTCAATGACACAAACAAAGTTATTGGATGCACAAGATTGGTTAAAAACCCTAATTGGACAAGAATAAGCCTAGGGAGGACGAAAATGACCTAATTGATCATCCAATGACACAAACACACCTATTGGATGCACAAGATTGGTTAAAAACCCTAATTGGACAAGAATAAGCCTAGGGAGGACGAAAATGACCTAATTGATCATCCAATGACACAAACACACCTATTGGAGCACAAGATTGGTTAAAAACCCTAATTGGACAAGAATAAGCCTAGGGAGGACGAAAATGACCTAATTGATCATCCAATGACACAAACACACCTATTGGATGCACAAGATTGGTTAAAAACCCTAATTGGACAAGAATAAGCCTAGGGAGGACGAAAATGACCTAATTGATCATCCAATGACACAAACACACCTATTGGATGCACAAGATTGGTTAAAAACCCTAATTGGACAAGAATAAGCCTAGGGAGGACGAAAATGACCTAATTGGTCATCCATTGCCACAGACACACCTATTGGATGCACAAGATTGGTTAAAAACCCTAATTGGACAAGAATATGCCTATTGAGGACGAAAATGACTTAATTGGTCATCCAATGACACAAACACACCTATTGGATGCACAAGATTGGTTAAAAACCCTAATTGGACAAGAATATGCCTAGGGAGGATGAAAATAACCTAATTGATCATCCAATGAGACAAACACACCTATTGGATGCACAAGATTGGTTAAAAACCCTAATTGGACAAGAATATGCCTAGGGAGGACGAAAATGACCTAAATGTTAATCCAATGACACAAATGAACTTATTGGATGCACAAGATTGGTTAAAAACCCTAATTGGACAAGAATAAGCCTAGGGAGGACGAAAAATGACCTAATTGATCATCCAATGACACAAATGAACATATTGGATACACAAGATTGGTTAAAAACCCTAATTGGACAAGAATAAGCCTAGGGAGGACGAAAATGACCTAATTGATCTTCCAATGACACAAACACACCTATTGGATGCACAAGATTGGTTAAAAACCCTAATTGGACAAGAATATGCCTAGGGAGGACGAAAATGACCTAAATGTTAATCCAATGACACAAATGAACTTATTGGATGCACAAGATTGGTTAAAAACCCTAATTGGACAAGAATAAGCCTAGGGAGGACGAAAATGACTTAATTGATCATCCAATGACACAAATGAACTTATTGGATGCACAAGATTGGTTAAAAACCCTAATTGGACAAGAATAAGCCTAGGGAGGACGAAAATGACCTAATTGATCATCCAATGACACAAACACACCTATTGCGTGCACAAGATTGGTTAAAAACCCTAATTGGACAAGAATATGCCTAGGGAGGACGAAAATGACCTAAATGTTAATCCAATGACACAAATGAACTTATTGGATGCACAAGATTGGTTAAAAACCCTAATTGGACAAGAATAAGCCTAGGGAGGACGAAAATGACCTAATTGATCATCCAATGACACAAACACACCTATTGGATGCACAAGATTGGTTAAAAACCCTAATTGGACAAGAATAAGCCTAGGGAGGACGAAAATGACCTAATTGATCATCCATTGACACAAACACACCAATTGGATGCACAAGATTCGTTAAAAACCCTAATTGGACAAGAATATGCCTAGGGAGGACGAAAATGACCTAATTGATCATCCAATAACTCAAACACACCTATTGGATGCACAAGATTGGTTAAAAAGCCTAATTGGACAAGAATATGCCTAGGGAGGACGAAAATGAACTAAATGTTAATCCAATGACACAAATGAACTTATTGGATGCACAAGATTGGTTAAAAACCCTAATTGGAGAAGAATAAGCCTAGGGAGGACGAAAATGACCTAATTGATCATCCAATGACACAAACACACCTATTGGATGCACAAGATTGGTTAAAAACCCTAATTGGACAAGAATAAGCCTAGGGAGGACGAAAATGACCTAATTGATCATCCAATGACACAAACACACCTATTGGATGCACAAGATTAGTTAAAAACCATAATTGGACAAGAATAAGCCTAGGGAGGACGAAAATAACCTAATTGATCATCCAATGACACAAACACACCTATTGGATGCACAAGATTGGTTAAAAACCCTAATTGGACAAGAATAAGCCTAGGGAGGACGAAAATGACCTAATTGATCATCCAATGACACAAACACACCTATTGGATGCACAAGATTGGTTAAAAACCCTAATTGGACAAGAATAATCCTAGGGAGGACGAAAATGACCTAATTGATCATCCAATGACACAAATGAACTTATTGGATGCACAAGATTGGTTAAAAACCCTAATTGGACATGAATAAGCCTAGGGAGGACGAAAATGACCTAATTGATCATCCAATGACACAAACACACCTATTGGATGCACTTGATTGGTTAAAAACCCTAATTTGACAAGAATAAGCCTAGGGAGGACGAAAATGACCTAATTGATCATCCAATGACACAAACACACCTATTGGATGCACAAGATTGGTTAAAAACCCTAATTGGACAAGAATATGCCTATGGAGGACGAAAATGACCTAATTGATCGTCCAGTGACACAAATGAACTTATTGGATGCACAAGATTGGTTAAAAACATTTATTGGACAAGAATAAATCTAGGGAAGACGAAAATGACCTAATTGATCATCCAATGACACAAACACACCTATTGGATGCACAAGATTGGTTAAAAACCCTAATTGGACAAGAATATGCCTAGGGAGGACGAAAATGACCTAAATGTTAATCCAATGACACAAATGAACTTATTGGATGCACAAGATTGGTTAAAAACCCTAATTGGACAAGAATAAGCCTAGGGAGAACGAAAATGACCTAATCGATCATCCAATGACACAAACACACCTATTGGATGCACAAGATTGGTTAAAAACCCTAATTGGACAAGAATATGCCTAGGGAGGACAGATATGACCTAAATGTTAATCCAATGACACAAGTGAACTTATTGGATGCACAAGATTGGTTAAAAACCCTAATTGGACAAGACTAAGCCTAGGGAGGACGAAAATGACCTAATTGATCATCCAATGACACAAACACACCTATTGGATGCACAAGATTGGTTAAAAACCCTAATTGGACAAGAATATGCCTAGGGAGGACGAAAATGACCTAAATGTTAATCCAATGACACAAATGAACTTATTGGATGCACAAGATTGGTTAAAAACCCTAATTGGACAAGAATAAGCCTAGGGAGGACGAAAATGACCTAAATGCTAATCCAATGACACAACTCAACATATTGGATGCACAAGATTGGTTAAAAACCCTAATTGAGCAAGAATTAGCCTGGGGAGGACTAAAATGACCTAATTGATCATCCAACGACACAAACATACCTATTGGATGCACAAGATTAGTTAAAAACCCTAATTGGACAAGAATAGGCCTAGGGAGGACGAAAATGACCTAATTGATCATCCATTGCCACAAACACAACTATTGGATGCACAAGATTGGTTAAAAACCCTAATTCGATAAGAATATGCCTTGGGAGGACGAAAATGACCTAAATTGATTATCCAATGACACAAACACACCTATTGGATGCACAAGATTGGTTAAAAATGCTAATTGGACAAGAATATACCTAGGGAGGACGAAAATGACCTAAATGTTAATCCAATGACACAAATGAACTTATTGGATGCACAAGATTGGTTAAAAACCCTAATTGGACAAGAATAAGCCTAGGGAGAACGAAAATGACCTAAATGTTAATCCAATGACACAACTCAACTTATTGGATGCACAAGATTGGTTAAAAACCCTAATTGTACAAGAATAAGCCTAGGGAGGAAGAAAGTGACCTAATTTATCATCCAATGACACAAACACACCTATTGGATGCACAAGATTGGTTAAAAACCCTAATTGGACAAGAATAAGCCTAGGGAGGACGAAAATGACCTAATTGATCATCCAATGACACAAACACACCTATTGGATGCACAAGATTGGTTTAAAACCCTAGTTGGACAAGAATATGCCTAGGGAGGACGAAAATGACCTAATTGATCATCCAATGACACAAATGAATTTATTGGATGCACAAGATTGGTTAAAAACCCAAATTGCACAAGAATAAGCCTAGGGAGGACGAAAATGACCTAATTGATCATCCAATGACACAAACACACCTATTGGATGCACAAGATTGGTTAAAAACCCTAATTGGACAAGAATAAGCCTAGGGAGGACGAAAATGACCTAATTGATCATCCAATGACACAAACACACCTATTGGATGCACAAGATTGGTTTAAAACCCTAGTTGGACAAGAATATGCCTAGGGAGGACGAAATTGACCTAATTGATCATCCAATGAAACAAATGAACTTATTGGATGCACAAGACTGGTTAAAAACCCTAATTGGACAAGAATAAGCCTAGGGAGGACGAAAATGACCTAATTGATCATCCAATGACACAAACACACCTATTGGATGCACAAGATTGGTTAAAAACCATAATTGGACAAGAATATGACTAGGGAGGACGAAAATGACCAAAATATTAATTCAATGACACAATCAAAGTTATTGGATGAACAAGATTGGTTAAAAACCCTTATTGGACAAGAATAAGCCTAGGGAGGACGAAAATGACCTAATTGATCATCCAATGACACAAACACACCTATTGGATGCACAAGATTGGTTAAAAACCCTAATTGGACAAGAATAAGCCTAGGGAGGACGAAAATGACCTAATTGATCATCCAATGACACAAACACACCTATTGGATGCACAAGATTGGTTAAAAATCCTAGTTGGACAAGAATAAGCCTAGGGAGGACGAAAATGACCTAATTGATCATCCAATGACACAAACACACCTATTGGATGCACAAGATTGGTTAAAAACCCTAATTGGACAAGAATAAGCCTAGGGAGGACGAAAATGACCTAATTGATCATCCAATGACACAAACACACCTATTGGATGCACAAGATTGGTTAAAAACCCTAATTGGACAAGAATAAGCCTAGGGAGGACGAAAATGACCTAATTGATCATCCAATGACACAAACACACCTATTCGATGCACAAGATCGGTTTAAAACCCTAGTTGGACAATAATATACCTAGGGAGGACGAAAATAACCTAAATGTTAATCGAATGACACAAATGAACTTATTGGATGCACAAGATTGGTTAAAAACCCTAATTGGACAAGAATATGCCTAGGGAGGACGAAAATGACCTAAATATTAATTCAATGACACAAACAAACTTATCGGATGCACAAGATTGGTTAAAAACCCTAATTGGACAAGAATAAGCCTAGGGAGGACGAAAATGGCCTAATTGATCATCCAATGACACAAACACACCTATTGGATGCACAAGATTGGTTAAAAACCCTAATTGGACAAGAATAAGCCTAGGGAGGACGAAAATGACCTAATTGATCATCCAATGACACAAACACACCTATTGGATGCACAAGATCGGCTTAAAACCCTAGTTGGACAAGAATATGCATAGGGAGGACGAAAATGACCTAATTGATCATTCAATGACACAAATGAACTTATTGGATGCACAAGATTGGTTAAAAACCATAATTGGACAAGAATAAGCCTAGGGAGGACGAAAATGACCTAATTGATCATCCAATGACACAAACACACCTATTAGATGCACAAGATTGGTTAAAAACCCTAATTGGACAAGAATATACCTAGGAAGGACGAAAATGACCGAAATATTAATTCAATGACATAAACAAACTTATTGGATGCCCAAGATTGGTTAAAAACTCTAATTGGACAAGAATATGCCTAGGAAGGACGAAAATGACCTAATTGATCATCCAATGACACAAATGAACTTATTGGATGCACAAGATTGGTTAAAAACCCTAATTGGACAAGAATAAGCATAGGGAGGACGAAAATGACCTAATAGATCATCCAATGACACAAACACACCTATTGGATGCACAAGATTGGTTAAAAACCCTAATTGGACAAGAATATGCCTAGGGAGGACGAAAATGACCTAAATGTTAATCCAATGACACAAATGAACTTATTGGATGCACAAGATTGGTTAAAATCCCTAATTGGACAAGAATAAGCCTAGGGGGGACGAAAATGACCTAATTGATCATCCAATGACACATTTACACCTATTGGATGCACAAGATTGGTTAAAACCCCTAATTGGACAAGAATATGCCTAGGGAGGACGAAAATGACCTAATTGATCATCCAATGACACAAACACACCTATTGGATGCACAAGATTGGTTAAAAACCCTAATTGGACAAGAATATGCCTAGGGAGGACATAAATGACTTAATTGATCATCCAATGTCACAAACACACCTATTGGATGCACAAGATTGGTTAAAAACCCTAATTGGACAAGAATATGCCTAGGGAGGACGAAAATGACCTAAATATTAATTCAATGACACAAACAAATTTATCGGATGCACAAGATTGGTTAAAAACCCTACTTGGACAAGAATAAGCCTAGGGTGGACGAAAATGACCTAATTGATCATCCAATGACACAAACACACCTATTGGATGCACAAGATTGGTTAAAAACCCTAATTGGACAAGAATAAGCCTAGGGAGGACGAAAATGACCTAATTGATCATCCAATGACACAAACACACCTATTGGATGCACAAGATTGGTTAAAAACCCTAATTGGACAAGAATATGCCTAGGGAGGTCGAAAATGACCTAAATATTAATTCAATGACACAAACAAAGTTATTGGATGCACAAGATTGGTTAAAAACCCTAATTGGACAAGAATAAACCTAGGGAGGACGAAAATGACCTAATTGAACATCCAATGACACAAACACACCTATTGGATGCACAAGATTGGTTAAAAACCCTAATTGGACAAGAATATGCCTAGGGAGGACGAAAATGACCTAAATATTAATTCAATGACACAAACAAACTTATTGGATGCACAAGATTGGTTAAAAACCCTAATTGGACAAGAATAAGCCTAGGGAGGACGAAAATGACCTAATTGGTCATCCAATGACACAAACACACCTATTGGAATCACAAGATTGGTTAAAAACCCTAATTGGACAAGAATATGCCTAGGGAGGACGACAATGACCTAAATGTTAATCCAAAGACACAAATGAACTTATTGGATGCACAAGATTGGTTAAAAACCCTAATTGGACAAGAATAAGCCTAGGGAGGACGAAAATGACCTAATTGATTATCCAATGACACAAACACGACTATTGGATGCACAAGATTGGTTAAAAACCCTAATTGGACAAGAATATGCCTAGGGAGGACGAAAATGACCTAAATATTAATTCAATGACACAAACAAACTTATTGGATGCACAAGATTGGTTAAAAACCCTAATTGGACAAGAATAAGCATAGGGAGGACGAAAATGTCCTAATTGATCATCCAATGACACAAACACACCTATTGGATGCACAAGATTGGTTAAAAACCCTAATTGGACAAGAATATGCCTAGGGAGGACGAAAATGACCTAAATATTAATTCAATGACACAAACAAACTTATTGGATGCACAAGATTGGTTAAAAACCCTAATTGGACAAGAATAAGCCTTTGGAGGACGAAAATGACCTAATTGATTATCCAATGACTCAAACACACCTATTGGAAGCACAAGATTGGTTAAAAACCCTAATTGGACAAGAATATACCTAGGGAGGACGAAAATGAGCTAAATATTAATTCAATGACACAAACAAAATTATTGGATGCACAAGATTGGTTAAAAACCCTAATTGGACAAGAATAAGCCTAGGGAGGACGAAAATGACCTAATTGATCATCCAATGACACAAACACACCTATTGGATGCACAAGATTGGTTAAAAACCCTAATTGGACAAGAATATGCCTAGGGAGGACGAAAATGATCTAATTGATCATCCAATGACACAAATGAACATATTGGATGCACAAGATTGGTTAAAGACCCTAATTGGACAAGAATAGGCCTAGGGAGGACGAAAATAACCTAATTGATCATCCAATGACACAAACACACCTATTGGATGCACAAGATTGGTTAAAAACCCTAATTGGACAAGAATATGCCTAGGGAGGAAGAAAATGACCTAAATGTTAATCCAATGACACAAATGAACTTATTGGATGCACAAGATTCGATAAAAACCCTAATTGGACAAGAATAAGCCTAGGGAGGACGAAAATGACCTAATTGATCATCCAATGACACAAGCACACCTATTGGATGCACAAGATTGGTTAAAAACCCTAATTGGACAAGAATAAGCCTAGGGAGGACGAAAATGACCTAATTGATCATCCATTGCCACAAACACACCTATTGGATGCACAAGATTGGTTAAAAACCCTAATTCGACAAGAATATGCCTGGGGAGGACGAAAATGACCTAATTGGTCAACCAATGACACAAACACACCTATTGGATCCACAAGATTGGTTAAAACCCCTAATTGGACAAGAATAAGCCGAGGGAGGACGAAAATCACCTAATTGATCATCCAATGACACAAACACACCTATTGGATGCACAAGATTGGTTAAAAACCCTAATTGGACAAGAATATGCCTAGGGAGGACGAAAATGACCTAAATGTTAATCCAATGACACAAATGAACTTATTGGATGCACAAGATTGGTTAAAAACCCTAATTGGACATGAATAAGCCTAGGGTGGACGAAAATGACCTAAATGTTAATCCAATGACACAACTCAACTTATTGGATGCACAAGATTGGTTAAAAACCCTAATTGGACAAGAATAAGCCTATGGAGGACGAAAATGACCTAATTGATCATCCAATGACACAAACACACCTATTGGACGCACAAGATTGGTTAAAAACCCTAATTGGACAAGAATATGCCTAGGGAGGACGAAAATGACCTAAATGTTAATCCAATGACACAAATGAACTTATTAGATGTACAAGATTGGTTAAAAACCCTAATTGGACAAGAATAAGCCTAGGGAGGACGAAAATGACCTAATTGATTATCCAATGACACAAACACACCTATTGAATGCACAAGATTTATTAAAAACCCTAATTGGACAAGAATATGCCTAGGGAGGACGAAAATGACCTAATTGATCATCCAATGACACAAACACACCTATTGGATGCACAAGATTCGTTAAAAACCCTAATTGGACAAGAATATGCCTAGGGAGGACGAAAATGACCTAATTGATCATCCAATGACACAAACACACCTATTTGATGCACAAGATTGGTTAAAAACCCTAATTGGACAAGAATAAGCCTAGGGAGGACGAAAATGACCTAATTGATCATACAATGACACAAACACTCCTATTGGATGCACAAGATTGGTTAAAAACCCTAATTGGACAAGAATATGCCTAGGGAGGACGAAAATGACCTAAATATTAATTCAATGACACAAACAAACTTATTGGATGCACAAGATTGGTTAAAAACCCTAATTGGACAAGAATAAGACTAGGGAGGACGAAAATGACCTAATTGATCATCCAATGACACAAACACACCTATTGGAAGCACAAGATTGGTTAAAAACCCTAGTTGGACAAGAATATGCCTAGGGAGGACGAAAATGACCTAATTGATCATCCAATGACAGAAATGAACTTATTGGATGCACAAGATTGGTTAAAAACCCTAATTGGACAAGAATAAGAATAGAAAGGACGAAAATGACCTAATTGATCATCCAATGACACAAACACACCTATTGGATGCACAAGATTGGTTAAAAACCCTAATTGGACAAGAATATGCCTAGGGAGGACGAAAATGACCTAAATGTTAATCCATTGACACAAATGAACTTATTGGATGCACAAGATTGGTTAAAAACCCTAATTGGACAAGAATAAGCATAGAAAGGAGGAAAATGACCTAATTGATCATCCAATGACACAAACACACCTATTGGATGCACAAGACTGGTTAAAAACCCTAATTGGACAAGAATATGCCTATGGAGGACGAAAATGACCGAAATATTAATTCAATGACACAAACAAACTTATTGGATGCACAAGATTGGTTAAAATCCCTAATTGGACAAGAATAAGCCTATGGAGGACGAAAATGACCTAATTGATCATCCAATGACACAAACACACCTATTGGAAGCACAAGATTGGTTAAAAACCCTAGTTGGACAAGAATATGCCTAGGGAGGACGAAAATGACCTAATTGATCATCCAATGACAGAAATGAACTTATTGGATGCACAAGATTGGTTAAAAACCCTAATTGGACAAGAATAAGCATAGAAAGGACGAAAATGACCTAATTGATCATCCAATGACACAAACACACCTATTGGATGCACAAGATTGGTTAAAAACCCTAATTGGAGAAGAATATTCATAGGGAGGACGAAAATGACCTAAATGTTAATCCATTGACACAAATGAACTTATTGGATGCACAAGATTGGTTAAAAACCCTAATTGGACAAGAATAAGCATAGAAAGGACGAAAATGACCTAATTGATCATCCAATGACACAAACACACCTATTGGATGCACAAGACTGGTTAAAAACCCTAATTGGATAAGAATATGCCTATGGAGGACGAAAATGACCTAAATATTAAATCAATGACACAAACAAACTTATTGGATGCACAAGATTGGTTAAAAACCCTAATTGGACAAGAATATGCCTATGGAGGACGAAAATGACCTAAATATTAATTCAATGACACAAACAAACTTATTGGATGCACAAGATTGGTTAAAATCCCTAATTGGACAAGAATAAGCCTATGGAGGACGAAAATGACCTAATTGATCATCCAATGACACAAACACACCTATTGGAAGCACAAGATTGGTTAAAAACCCTAGTTGGACAAGAATATGCCTAGGGAGGACGAAAATGACCTAATTGATCATCCAATGACAGAAATGAACTTATTGGATGCACAAGATTGGTTAAAAACCCTAATTGGACAAGAATAAGAATAGAAAGGACGAAAATGACCTAATTGATCATCCGATGACACAAACACACCTATTGGATGCACAAGATTGGTTAAAAACCCTAATTGGACAAGAATATGCCTAGGGAGGACGAAAATGACCTAAATGTTAATCCATTGACACAAATGAACTTATTGGATGCACAAGATTGGTTAAAAACCCTAATTGGACAAGAATAAGCATAGAAAGGAGGAAAATGACCTAATTGATCATCCAATGACACAAACACACCTATTGGATGCACAAGACTGGTTAAAAACCCTAATTGGACAAGAATATGCCTATGGAGGACGAAAATGACCTAAATATTAATTCAATGACACAAACAAACTTATTGGATGCACAAGATTGGTTAAAATCCCTAATTGGACAAGAATAAGCCTATGGAGGACGAAAATGACCTAATTGATCATCCAATGACACAAACACACCTATTGGAAGCACAAGATTGGTTAAAAACCCTAGTTGGACATGAATATGCCTAGGGAGGACGAAAATGACCTAATTGATCATCCAATGACAGAAATGAACTTATTGGATGCACAAGATTGGTTAAAAACCCTAATTGGACAAGAATAAGCATAGAAAGGACGAAAATGACCTAATTGATCATCCAATGACACAAACACACCTATTGGATGCACAAGATTGGTTAAAAACCCTAATTGGAGAAGAATATTCATAGGGAGGACGAAAATGACCTAAATGTTAATCCATTGACACAAATGAACTTATTGGATGCACAAGATTGGTTAAAAACCCTAATTGGACAAGAATAAGCATAGAAAGGACGAAAATGACCTAATTGATCATCCAATGACACAAACACACCTATTGGATGCACAAGACTGGTTAAAAACCCTAATTGGATAAGAATATGCCTATGGAGGACGAAAATGACCTAAATATTAAATCAATGACACAAACAAACTTATTGGATGCACAAGATTGGTTAAAAACCCTAATTGGACAAGAATATGCCTATGGAGGACGAAAATGACCTAAATATTAATTCAATGACACAAACAAACTTATTGGATGCACAAGATTGGTTAAAATCCCTAATTGGACAAGAATAAGCCTATGGAGGACGAAAATGACCTAATTGATCATCCAATGACACAAACACACCTATTGGAAGCACAAGATTGGTTAAAAACCCTAGTTGGACAAGAATATGCCTAGGGAGGACGAAAATGACCTAATTGATCATCCAATGACAGAAATGAACTTATTGGATGCACAAGATTGGTTAAAAACCCTAATTGGACAAGAATAAGCATAGAAAGGACGAAAATGACCTAATTGATCCTCCAATGACACAAACACACCTATTGGATGCACAAGATTGGTTAAAAACCCTAATTGGAGAAGAATATTCCTAGGGAGGACGAAAATGACCTAAATGTTAATCCATTGACACAAATGAACTTATTGGATGCACAAGATTGGTTAAAAACCCTAATTGGACAAGAATAAGCATAGAAAGGACGAAAATGACCTAATTGATCATCCAATGACACAAACACACCTATTGGATGCACAAGACTGGTTAAAAACCCTAATTGGATAAGAATATGCCTATGGAGGACGAAAATGACCTAAATATTAATTCAATGACACAAACAAACTTATTGGATGCACAAGATTGGTTAAAATCCCTAATTGGACAAGAATAAGCCTATGGAGGACGAAAATGACCTAATTGATCATCCAATGACACAAACACACCTATTGGAAGCACAAGATTGGTTAAAAACCCTAGTTGGACAAGAATATGCCTAGGGAGGACGAAAATGACCTAATTGATCATCCAATGACACAAACACACCTATTGGATGCACAAGATTGGTTAAAAACCCTATTTGGACAAGAATATGCCTAGGGAGGACGAAAATGACCTAAATATTAATTCAATGACACAAACAAACTTATCGGATGCACAAGATTGGTTAAAAACCCTAATTGGACAAGAATAAGCCTAAGGAGGACGAAAATGACCTAATTGATCATCCAATGACACAAACACACCTATTGGATGCACAAGATTGGTTAAAAACCCTAATTGGACAAGAATAAGCCTAGGGAGGACGAAAATGACCTAATTGATCATCCAATGACACAAACACACCTATTGGACGCACAAGATTGGTTAAAAACCCTAATTGGACAAGAATAAGCCTAGGGAGGACGAATATGACCTAATTGATCATCCAATGACACAAACACACCTATTGGATGCACAAGATCGGTTAAAAACCCTAGTTGGACAAGAATATGCCTAGGGAGGACGAAAATGACCTAATTGATCATTCAATGACACAAATGAACGTATTGGATGCACAAGATTGGTTAAAAACCCTAATTGGACAAGAATAAGCCTAGGGAGGACGAAAATGACCTAATTGATCAACCAATAACACAAACACACCTATTGGATGCACAAGATTGGTTAAAAACCCTAATTGGACAAGAATAAGCCTAGGGAGGACGAAAATGACCTAATTGATCATCCAATGACACAAACACACCTATTGGATGCACAAGATTGGTTAAAAACCCTAATTGGACAAGAATAAGCCTAGGGAGGACGAAAATGACCTAATTGATCATCCAATGACACAAACACACCTATTAGATGCACAAGATTGGTTTAAAACCCTAGTTGGACAAGAATATGCCTAGGGAGGACGAAAATGACCTAGTTGATCATCCAATGACACCAATGAACTTATTGGATGCAAAAGATTGGTTAAAAACCCTAATTGGACAAGAATAAGCCTAGGGAGGACGAAAATGACGTAATTGATCATCCAATGACACAAACACACCTATTGGAAGCACAAGATTGGTTAAAAACCCTAATTGGACAAGAATATGCCTAGGGAGGATGAAAATGACCTAACTGTTAATCCAATGACACAAATGAACTTATTGGATGCACAAGATTCGTTAAAAACCCTAATTGGACAAGAATAAGCCTAGGGAGGGCGTAAATGACCTAATTGATCATCCAATGACACAAACACACCTATTGGATGCACAAGATTGGTTAAAAACCCTAATTGGACAAGAATATGCCTAGGGAGGACGTAAATGACCTAAATATTAATTCAATGACACAAACAAAGTTATTGGATGCACAAGATTGGTTAAAAACCCTAATTGGACAAGAATAAGCCTAGGGAGGACGAAAATGACCTAATTGATCATCCAATGACACAAACACCCCTATTGGATGCGCAAGATTGGTTAAAAACCCTAGTTGGACAAGAATATGCCTAGGGAGGATGAAAATGACCTAATTGATCATCCAATGACACAAATGAACTTATTGGATGCACAAGATTGGTTAAAAACCCTAATTGGACAAGAACAAGCCTAGGGAGGACGAAAATGACCTAATTAACCATCCAATGACACAAACACACCTATTGGAAGCACAAGATTGGTTAAAAACCCTAATTGGACAAGAATATGCCTAGGGAGGACGAAAATGACCTAAATGTTAATCCAATGACACAAATGAACTTATTGGATGCACAAGATTGGTTAAAAACCCTAATTGGACAAGAATAAGCCTTGGGAGGACGAAAATGACCTAATTGATCATCCAATGACACAAACACACCTATTGGATGCACAAGATTGGTTAAAAACCCTAATTGGACAAGAATAAGCCTAGGGAGGACGAAAATGACCTAATTGATCATTCCATGACACAAACACACCTATTGGATGCACAAGATTGGTTAAAAACCCTAATTGGACAAGAATAAGCCTAGGGAGGACGAAAATGACCTAATTGATCATCCAATGACACAAACACACCTATTGGATGCACAAGATTGGTTATAAACCCTAATTGGACAAGAATAAGCCTAGGGAGGACGAAAATGACCTAATTGATCATCCAATGACACAAACACACCTATTGGATGCACAAGATTGGTTAAAAACCTTAATTGACAAGAATAAGCCTAGGGAGGACGAAAATGACCTAATTGATCATCCAATGACACAAACACACCTATTGGATGCACAAGATTGGTTAAAAACCCTAATTGGACAAGAATAAGCCTAGGGAGGACGAAAATGACCTAATTGATCATCCATTGCCACAAACACACCTATTGGATGCACAAGATTGGTTAAAAACCCTAATTGGACAAGAATATGCCAAGGGAGGACGAAAATGACCTAATTGGTCATCCAATGACACAAACACACCTATTGGATGCACAAGATTGGTTAAAAACCCTAATTGGACAAGAGTAAGCCTAGGGATGATGAAAATAACCTAATTGATCATCCAATGACACAAACACACCTATTGGATGCACAAGATTGGTTAAAAACCCTAATTGGACAAGAATATGCCTAGGGAGGACGAAAATGACCTAAATGTTAATCCAATGACACAAATGAACTTATTGGATGCACAAGATTGGTTAAAAACCCTAATTGGACAAGAATAAGCCTAGGGAGGATGAAAATGACCTAAATGTTAATCCAATGACACAACTCAACTTATTGGATGCACAAGATTGGTTAAAAACCCTAATTGGACAAGAATAAGCCTAGGGAGGACGAAAATGATCTAAATGTTAATCCAATGACACAACTCAACTTATTGGATGCACAAGATTGGTTAGAAACCCTAACTGGACAAGAATAAGCCTAGGGAGGACGAAAATGACCTAATTGATCATCCAATGACACAAACACACCTATTAGATGCACAAGATTGGTTAAAAACCTAATTGGACAAGAATAAGCCTAGGGAGGACGAAAATGACCTAATTGATCATCCAATGACACAAACACACCTATTGGATGCACTAGATTGGTTAGAAACCCTAATTGGACCAGAATATGCCTAGGGAAGGCGAAAATGACCTAATTGATCATCCAATGACACAAACACACCTATTGGATGCACAAGATTGGTTAAAAACCCTAATTGGACAAGAATAAGCCTAGGGAGGACGAAAATGACCTAATTGATCATCCAATGACACAAACACACCTATTGGATGCACAAGATTGGTTAAAAACCCTAATTGGACAAGAATAAGCCTAGTGAGGACGAAAATGACCTAATTGATCATCCAATGATACAAACACACCTATTGGTAGCACAAGATTGGTTAAAAACCCTAATTGGACAAGAATATGCCTAGGGAGGACGAAAATGACCTAAATGTTAATCCAATGACACAAATGAACTTATTGGATGCACAAGATTGGTTAAAAACCCTAATTGGGCAAGAATAAGCCTAGGGAGGACGAAAATGACCTAATTGATCATCCAATGACACAAACTCACCTATTGGATGCACAAGATTGGTTAAAAACCCTAATTGGACAACAATAAGCCTAGGGAGGACGAAAATGACCTAATTGATCATCCAATGACACAAACACACCTATTGGATGCACAAGATTGGTTAAAAACCCTAATTGGACAAGAATATGCCTAGGGAGGACGAAAATGACCTAAATATTAATTCAATGACACAATCAAAGTTATTGGATGCACAAGATTGGTTAAAAACCTTAATTGGACAAGAATAAGCCTAGGGAGGAAGAAAATGACCTAATTGATCATCCAATGACACAAACACACCTATTGGATGCACAAGATTGGTTAAAAACCCTAATTGGACAAGAATAAGCCTAGGGAGGACGAAAATGACCTAATTGATCATCCAATGACACAAACACACCTATTGGATGCACAAGATTGGTTAAAAACCCTAATTGGACAAGAATAAGCCTAGGGAGGACGAAAATGACCTAATTGATCATCCAATGACACAAACACACCTATTGGATGCACAAGATTGGTTTAAAACCCTAGTTGGACAAGAATATGCCTAGGGAGGACGAAAATGACCTAATTGATCAACCAATGACACAAATGAACTTATTGGATGCACAAGATTTGTTAAAAACCCTAATTGGACAAGAATAAGCATAGGGAGGACGAAAATGACCTAATTGATCATCCAATGACACAAATGAACTTATTGGATGCACAAGATTTGTTAAAAACCCTAATTGGACAAGAATAAGCCTAGGGAGGACGAAAATGACCTAATTGATCATCCAATGACACAAACACACCTATTGGATGCACAACATTGGTTAAAAACCCTAATTGGACAAGAATAAGCCTAGTGAGGACAAAAATGACCTAAGAGATCATCCAATGACACAAACACACCTATTGGAAGCACAAGATTGGTTAAAAACCCTAATTGGACAAGAATATGCCTAGGGAGGACGAAAATGACCTAAATGTTAATCCAATGACACAAATGAACTTATTGGATGCACAAGATTGGTTAAAAACCCTAATTGGACAAGAATATGCCTAGGGAGGACGAAAATGACCTAATTGATCATCCAATGACACAAACACACCTATTGCATGCACAAGATTGGTTAAAAACCCTAATTGGACAAGAATATGCCTAGGGAGGACGAAAATGACCAAAATATTAATTCAATGACATAAACAAACTTGTTGGATGCACAAGATTGGTTAAAAACCCTAATTGGACAAGAATAAGCCTAGGGAGGACGAAAATGACCTAATTGATCATCCAATGACACAAACACACCTATTGGAAGCACAAGATTGGTTAAAAACCCTAATTGGACAAGAATATGCCTAGGGAGCACGAAAATGACCTAAATGTTAATCCAATGACACAAATGAACTTATTGGATGCACAAGATTGGTTAAAAACCCTAATTGGACAAGAATAAGCATAGGGAGGGCGAAAATGACCCAATTGATCATCCAATGACACAAACACACCTATTGGAAGAACAAGAATGGTTAAAAACCCTAATTGGACAAGAATATGCCTAGGGAGGACGAAAATGACCTAAATGTTAATCCAACAACACAATGAACTTATGGGATGCACAAGATTGGTTAAAAACCCTAATTGGACAAGAATATGCCTAGGGAGGACGAAAATGACCTAAATATTAATTCAATGACACAATCAAAGTTATTGGATGCACAAGTTTGGTTAAAAACCCTAATTGGACAAGAATAAGCCTAGGGAGGACGAAAATGACCTAATTGATCATCCAATGACACAAACACTCCTATTGGATGCACAAGATTGGTTAAAAACCCTAATTGGACAAGAATAAGCCTAGGGAGGACGAAAATGACCTAATTGATCATCCAATGACAAAAACACACCTATTGGATGCACAAGATTGGTTTAAAACCCTAGTTGGACAAGAATATGCCTAGGGAGGACGAAAATGACCTAATTGATCATCCAATGACACAAATGAACTTATTGGATGCACAAGATTGGTTAAAAACCCTAATTGGAAAAGAATAAGCTTAGAAAGGACGAAAATGACCTAATTCATCATCCAATGACACAAACACACCTATTGGATGCACAAGATTGGTTAAAAACCCTAATTGGACAAGAATATGCCTAGGGAGGACGAAAATGACCTAAATGTTAATCCATTGACACAAATGAACTTATTGGATGCACAAGATTGGTTAAAAACCCTAATTGGACAAGAATAAGCCTAGGATGGAAGAAAATGACCTAATTGATCATCCAATGACACAAACACACCTATTGGATGCACAAGATTGGTTAAAAACCCTAATTGGACAAGAATAAGTATAGAAAGGACGAAAATGACCTAATTGATCATCCAATGACACAAGCACACCTATTGGATGCACAAGATTGGTTAAAAACCCTAATTGGACAAGAATATGCCTAGGGAGGACGAAAATGACCTAAATGTTAATCCAATGACACAAATGAACTTATTGGATGCACAAGATTGGTTAAAAACCCTAATTGGACAAGAATATGCCTAGGGAGGACGAAAATGACCTAAATGTTAATCCATTGACACAAATGAACTTATTGGATGCACAAGATTGGTTAAAAACCCTAATTGGACAAGAATAATCCTAGGATGGACGAAAATGACCTAATTGATCATCCAATGACACAAACACACCTATTGGATGCACAAGATTGGTTAAAAACCCTAATTGGACAAGAATAAGCGTAGAAAGGACGAAAATGACCTAATTGATCATCCAATGACACAATCACACCTAATGGATGCACAAGATTGGTTAATAACCCTAATTGGACAAGAATATGCCTAGGGAGGACGAAAATGACCTAAATGTTAATCCAATGACACAAATGAACTTATTGGATGCACAAGATTGGTTAAAAACCCTAATTGGACAAGAATATGCCTAGAGAGGACGAAAATGACCTAATTGATCATCCAATGACACAAACACATCTATTGGATGCACAAGATTGGTTAAAAACCCTAATTGGACAAGAATAAGCCTAGGGAGGACGAAAATGAACTAATTGATCATCCAATGACACAAACACACCTATTGGATGCACAAGATTGGTTAAAAACCCTAATTGGACAAGAATATGCCTAGAGAGGACGAAAATGACCTAATTGATCATCCAATGACACAAACACACCTATTGGATGCACAAGATTGGTTAAAAACCCTAATTGGACAAGAATAAGCCTAGGGAGGACGAAAATGACCTAATTGATCATCCAATGACACAAACCCACCTATTGGATGCTCAAGATTGGTTAAAAACCCTAATTCGACAAGAATATGACTAGGGAGGACGAAAATGACCTAAATGTTAATCCAATGACACAAATGAACTTATTGGATGCACAAGATTGGTTAAAAACCCTAATTGGACAAGAATAAGCCTAGGGAGGATCAAAATGACCTAATTGATCATCCAATGACACAAACACACCTATTGGATGCACAAGATTGGTTAAAAACCCTAATTGGACAAGAATATGCCTAGGGAGGACGAAAATGACCTAAATGTTAATCCAATGACACAAATGAACTTATTGGATGCACAAGATTGGTTAAAAACCCTAATTGGACAAGAATAAGCCTTGGGAGGACGAAAATGACCTAATTGATCATCCATTGACACAAACACACCTATTGGATGCACAAGACTGGTTAAAAACCCTAGTAGGACAAGAATATGCCTAGGAAGGACGAAAATGACTTAGTTGATCATTTAATGACACAAATGAACTTATTGGATGCACAAGATTGGTTAAAAACCATAATTGGACAAGAATAAGCCTAGGGAGGACGAAAATGACCTAATTGATCATCCAATGACACAAACACACCTATTGGATGCACAAGATTGGTTAAAAACCCTAATTGGACAAGAATATGCCTAGGGAGGACGAAAATGACCTAAATGTTAATCCAATGACACAAATGAACTTATTGGATGCACAAGTTTGGTTAAAAACCCTAATTGGACAAGAATAAGCCTAAGGAGGACGTAAATGACCTAATTGATCATCCAATGACACAAACACACCTATTGGATGCACAAGGTTGGTTAAAAACCCTAGTTGGACAAGAATATGCCTAGGAAGGACGAAAATGACCTAATTGATCATCCAATGAATCAAATGAACTTATTGGATGCACAAGATTAGTTAAAAACCCTAATTGGACAAGAATAAGCATAGGGAGGACGAAAATGACCTAATTGATCATCCTATGACACAAACACACCTATTGGATGCACAATATTGGTTAAAAACCCTAATTGGACAAGAATATGCCTAGGGAGGACGAAAATGACCTAAATGTTAATCCAATGACACAAATGAACTTATTGGATGCACAAGATTGGTTAAAAACCCTAATTGGGCAAGAATAAGCCTAGCGAGGACGAAAATGACCTAATTGATCATCCAATGACACAAACACACCTATTGGATGCACAAGATTGGTTAAAAACCCTAATTGGACAAGAATAAGCCTAGGGAGGACGAAAATGACCTAATTGATCATCCATTGCCACAAACACACCTATTGGATGCACAAGATTGGTTAAAAACCCTAATTGGACAAGAATATGCCTAGGGAGGTCGAAAATGACCTAATTGATCATCCAATGACACAAACACACCTATTGCATGCACAAGATTGGTTAAAAACCCTAATTGGACAAGAATATGCCAATGGAGGACGAAAATGACCTAAATATTAATTCAATGACATAAACAAACTTGTTGGATGCACAAGATTGGTTAAAAACCCTAATTGGACAAGAATAAGCCTAGGGAGGACGAAAATGACCTAATTGATCATCCAATGACACAAACACACCTATTGGAAGCACAAGATTGGTTAAAAACCCTAATTGGACAAGAATATGCCTAGGGAGGACGAAAATGACCTAATTGATCATCCATTGCCACAAACACACCTATTGGATGCACAAGATTTGTTAAAAACCCTAATTGGACAAGAATATGCCTAGGGAGGACGAAAATGACCTAATTGATCATCCAATGACACAAACACACCTATTGGATGCACAAGATTAGTTAAAAACCCTAATTGGACAAGAATAAGCCTAGGCAGGAAGAAAATGACCTAATTGATCATCAAATGACATAAACACACCTATTGGATGCGCAAGATTCGTTAAAAAACCCTAATTGGACAAGAATATGCCTAGGGAGGACGAAAATGACCTAATTGATCATCCAATGACACAAACACACCTATTGGATGCACAAGATTGGTTAAAAACCCTAATTGGACAAGAATATGCCTAGGGAGGACGAAAATGACCTAAATATTAATTCAATGACATAAACAAACAAACTTGTTGGATGCACAAGATTGGTTAAAAACCCTAATTGGACAAGAATAAACCTAGGGAGGACGAAAATGACCTAATTGATCATCCAATGACACAAACACACCAATTGGATGCACAAGATTGGTTAAAAACCGTAATTGGACAAGAATAAGCCTAGGGAGGATGAAAATGACCTAATTGATCATCCAATGACACAAACACACCTATTGGATGCACAAGATTGGTTAAAAATCCTAATTGGACAAGAATATGCCTAGGGAGGACGAAAATGACCTAATTGATCATCCAATGACACAAACACACCTATTGGATGCACAAGATTGGTTAAAAACCCTAATTGGACAAGAATATGCCTAGGGAGGACGAAAAACACCTAATTGATCATCCAATGACACAAACACACCTATTGGATGCACAAGATTGGTTAAAAACCCTAATTGGACAAGAATATGCCTAGGGAGGACGAAAATGACCTAAATGTTAATCCAATGACACAAATGAACTTATGAGATGCACAAGATTGGTTAAAAATCCTAATTGGACAAGAATAAGCCTAGGGAGGACGAAAATGACCTAATTGATCATCCAATGACACAAACACACCTATTGGATGCACAAGATTGGTTAAAAACCCTAATTGGACAAGAATATGCCTAGGGAGGACGAAAATGACCTAAATGTTAATCCAATGACACAAATGAACTTATTGGATGCACAAAATTGGTTAAAAAACCCTAATTAGACAAGAATAAGCCTAGGAAGGACGAAAATGACCTAATTGATCATCCAATGACACAAACACACCTATTGGATGCACAAGATTGGTTAAAAACCCTAATTGGACAAGAATATGCCTAGGGAGGACGAAAATGACCTAAATGTTAATCCAATGACACAAATGAACTTATTGGATGCACAAGATTGGTTAAAAACCCTAATTGGACAAGAATAAGCTTAAGGAGGACGAAAATGACCTAATTGATCATCCAATGATACAAACACACCTATTGGATGCACAAGGTTGGTTAAAAACCCTAGTTGGACAAGAATATGCCTAGGGAGGACGAAAATGACCTAATTGATCATCCAATGACACAAATGAACTTATTGGATGCACAAGATTGGCTAAAAACCCTAATTGGACAAGAATAAGCATAGGGAGGACGAAAATGACCTAATTGATCATCCAATGACACAAACACACCTATTGGATGCACAAGATTGGTTAAAAACCCTAATTGGACAAGAATATGCCTAGGGAGGACGAAAATGACCTAAATGTTAATCCAATGACACAAATGAACTTATTGGATGCACAAGATTGGTTAAAAACCCTAATTGGACAAGAATAAGCCTAGGGAGATTCAAAATGACGTAATTGATCATCCAATGACACAAACACACGTATTGGATGCACAAGATTGGTTAAAAACCCTAATTGGACAAGAATAAGCCTAGGGAGGAAGAAAATGACCTAATTGATCATCCAATGACACAAACACACCTATTGGATGCACAAGATTGGTTAAAAACCCTAATTAGACAAGAATAAGCCTAGGGAGGACGAAAATGACATAATTGATCATCCAATGACACAAACACACCTATTGGATGCACAAGATTGGTTAAAAACCCTAATTGGACAAGAATAAGCCTAGGGAGGACGAAAATAACCTAATTGATCATCCAATGACACAAACACACCTATTGGATGCACAAGATTGGTTAAAAACCCTAAATGGACAAGAATAAGCCTAGGGAGGACGAATATGACCTAAATGTTAATCCAATGACACAACTCAACTTATTGGATGCACAAGATTGGTTAAAAACCCTAATTGGACAAGAATAAGCCTAGGGAGGACGAAAATGACCTAATTGATCATCCAATGACACAAACACACCTATTGGATGCACAAGATTGGTTAAAAACGCTAATTGGACAAGAATATGCCTAGGGAAGACGAAAATGACCTAATTGATCATCCATTGCCACAAACACACCTATTGGATGCACAAGATTGGTTAAAAACCCTAATTGGAGAAGAATAAGCCTATGGTGGACGAAAATGACCTAATTGATCATCCAATGACACAAACACACCTATTGGATGCACAAGATTGGTTAAAAACCCTAAATGGACAAGAATAAGCCTAGGGAGGACGAATATGACCTAAATGTTAATCCAATGACACAACTCAACTTATTGGATGCACAAGATTGGTTAAAAACCCTAATTGGACAAGAATAAGCCTAGGGAGGACGAAAATGACCTAATTGATCATCCAATGACACAAACACACCTATTGGATGCACAAGATTGGTTAAAAACCCTAATTGGACAAGAATATGCCTAGGGATGACGAAAATGACCTAATTGATCATCCAATGACACAAACACACCTATTGAATGCACAAGATTGGTTAAAAACCCTAATTGGACAAGAATATGCGTAGGGAGGACGAAAATGACCTAAATATTAATTCAATGACACAAACAAACTTATTGGATGCACAAGATTGGTTAAAATCCCTAATTGGACAAGAATAAGCCTATGGAGGACGAAAATGACCTAATTGATCATCCAATGACACAAACACACCTATTGGATGCACAAGATTGGTTAAAAACCCTAGTTGGACAAGAATATGCCTAGGGAGGACGAAAATGACCTAAATGTTAATCCAATGACACAAATTAACTTATTGGATGCACAAGATTGGTTAAAAACCCTAATTGGACAAGAATAAGCATAGAAAGGACGAAAATGACCTAATTGATCATCCAATGACACAAACACACCTATTGGATGCACAAGATTGGTTAAAAACCCTAATTGGACAAGAATATGCCTAGGGAGGACGAAAATGACCTAAATGTTAATCCATTGACACAAATGAACTTATTGGATGCACAAGATTGGTTAAAAACCCTAATTGGACAAGAATAAGCATAGAAAGGACGAAAATGACCTAATTGATCATCCAATGACACAAACACACCTATTGGATGCACAAGACTGGTTAAAAACCCTAATTGGACAAGAATATGCCTAGGGAGGACATAAATGACCTAAATATTTATTCAATGACACAAACAAACTTATTGGATGCACAAGATTGGTTAAAATCCCTAATTGGACAAGAATAAGCATAGAAAGGACGAAAATGACCTAATTGATCATCCAATTACACAAACACACCTATTGGATGGACAAGATTGTTTAAAAACCCTAATTGGACAAGAATATGCCTAGGGAGGAAGAAAATGACCTAAATGTTAATCCAATGACACCAATGAACTTATTGGATGCACAAGATTGGTTAAAAACCCTAATTGGACAAGAATATGCCTAGGGAGGACGAAAATGACCTAAATATTAATTCAATGACACAAACAAACTTATTGGATGCACAAGATTGGTTAAAAACCCTAATTGGACAAGAATAAGCCTATGGAGGACGAAAATGACCTAATTGATCATCCAATGACACAAACACACCTATTGGATGCACAAGATTGGTTAAAAACCCTAGTTGGATAAGAATATGCATAGGGAGGACGAAAATGACCTAATTGATCATCCAATGACACAAATGAACTTATTCGATGCACAAGTTTGGTTAAAGACCCTAATTGGACAAGAACAAGCATAGAAAGGACGAAAATGACCTAATTGATCATCCAATGACACAAACACACCTATTGGATGCACAAGATTGGTTAAAAACCCTAATTGGACAAGAATATGCCTAGGGAGGACGGATATGACCTAAATGTTAATCCAATGACACAAATGAACTTATTAGATGCACAAGATTGGTTAAAAACCCTAATTGGACAAGAATAAGCCTAGTGAGAACGAAAATGACCTAAATGTTAATCCAATGACACAAAAGAACTTATTGGATGTAGAAGATTGGTTAAAAACCTAATTCGACAAGAATAAGCCTTGGGAGAATGAAAATGACCTAAATGTTAATCCAATGACACAACTCAACTTATTGGATGCACAAGATTGGTTAAAAACCCTAATTGGACAAGAATAAGCCTAGGGAGGACGAAAATGACCTAATTGATCATCCAATGACACAAACACACCTATTGGATGCACAAGATTGGTTAAAACCCTAATTGGACAAGAATAAGCCTCGGGAGGACGAAAATGACCTAATTGATCATCCAATGACACAAACACACCTATTGGATGCACAAGATTGGTTAAAAACCCTAATTGGACAAGAATAAGCCTAGGGAGGACGAAAATGACCTAATTGATCATCCAATGACACAAACACACCTATTGGATGCACAAGATTGGTTAAAAACCCTAGTTGGACAAGAATATGCCTAGGGAGGACGAAAATGACCTAATTGATCATCCAATGACACAAAGGAACTTATTGGATGCACAAATTTGGTTAAAAACCCTAGTTGTACAAGAATATGCCTAGGGAGGACGAAAATGACCTAATTGATCATCCAATGACACAAATGAACTTATTGGATGCACAAGATTTGTTAAAAACCCTAATTGGACAAGAATAAGCCTAGGGAGGACGAAAATGACCTAATTGATCATCCAATGACACAAACACACCTATTGGATGCACAAGATTGGTTAAAAACCCTAATTGGACAAGAATAAGCCTAGGGAGGACGAAAATGACCTAATTGATCATCCAATGACACAAACACACCTATTGGATGCACAAGATTGGTTAAAAACCCTAGTTGGACAAGAATATGCCTAGGGAGGACGAAAATGACCTAATTGATCATCCAATGACACAAATGAACTTATTGGATGCACAATATTGGTTAAAAACCGTAGTTGGACAAGAATATGCCTAGGGAGGACGAAAATGACCTAATTGATCATCCAATGACACAAATGAACTTATTGGATGCACAAGATTTGTTAAAAACCCTAATTGGACAAGAATAAGCCTAGGGAGGACGAAAATGACCTAATTGATCATCCAATGACACAAACACACCTATTGGATGCACAAGATTGGTTAAAAACCCTAGTTGGACAAGAATATGCCTAGGGAGGACGAAAATGACCTAATTGATCATCCAATGACACAAACACACCTATTGGATGCACAAGATTGGTTTAAAACCCTAGTTGGACAAGAATATGCCTAGGGAGGACGAAAATGACCTAATTGATCATCCATTGACACAAACACACCTATTGGATGCACAAGATTGGTTAAAAACCCTAATTGGACAAGAATAAGCCTAGGGAGGACGAAAATGACCTAATTGATCATCCAATGACACAAACACACCTATTGGATGCACAAGATTGGTTAAAAACCCTAGTTGGACAAGAATATGCCTAGGGAGGACGAAAATGACCTAATTGATCATCCAATGACACAAATGAACTTATTGGACGCACAAGATTGGTTAAAAACCCTAATTGGACAAGAATAAGCCTACTGAGGACGAAAATGACCTAATTGATCATCCAATGACACAAATGAACTTATTGGATGCACAAGATTGGTTAAAAACCCTAATTTGACAAGAATAAGCCTAGTGAGGACGAAAATGACCTAATTGATCATCCAATGACACAAACACACCTATTGGAAGCACAAGATTGGTTAAAAACCCTAGTTGGACAAGAATATGCCTAGGGAGGACGAAAATGACCTAATTGATCATCCAATGACACAAACACACCTATTGGATGCACAAGATTGGTTAAAAACCCTAATTGGACAAGAATATGCCTAGGGAGGACAAAAATGACCTAAATGTTAATCCAATGACACAAATGAACTTATTGGATGCACAAGATTGGTTAAAAACCCTAATTGGACAAGAATACGCCTAGGAAGGACGAAAATGACCTAATTGATCATCCAACGACACAAACACACCTATTGGATGCACAAGATTGGTTAAAAACGCTATTTGGACAAGAATATGCCTAGGAAGGACGAAAATGACCTAATTGATCATCCAATGACACAAACACACCTATTGGATGCACAAGATTGGTTAAAAACCCTAATTGGACAAGAATATGCTTAGGGAGGACGAAAATGACCTAAATATTAATTCAACGACACAAACAAACTTATTGGATGCACAAGATTGGTTAAAATCCCTAATTGGACAAGAATAAGCCTATGGAGGACGAAAATGACCTAATTGATCTTCCAATGACACAAACACACCTATTGGAAGCACAAGATTGGTTAAAAACCCTAGTTGGACAAGAATATGCCTAGGGAGGACGAAAATGACCTAATTGATCATCCAATGACACAAATGAACTTATTGGATGCACAAGATTGGTTAAAAACCCTAATTTGACAAGAATAAGCCTAGTGAGGACGAAAATGACCTAATTGATCATCCAATGACACAAACACACCTATTGGAAGCACAAGATTGGTTAAAAACCCTAGTTGGACAAGAATATGCCTAGGGAGGACGAAAATGACCTAATTGATCATCCAATGACATAAACACACCTATTGGATGCACAAGATTGGTTAAAAACCCTAATTGGACAAGAATATGCCTAGGGAGGACGAAAATGACCTAAATGTTAATCCAATGACACAAATGAACTTATTGGATGCACAAGATTGGTTAAAAACCCTAATTGGACAAGAATAAGCCTAGGGAGGACGAAAATTACCTAAATGTTAATCCAATGACACAACTCAACTTATTGGATGCACAAGATTGGTTAAAAACCCTAATTGGGCAAGGATAAGCCTAGGGAGGACGAAGATGACCTAATTGATCATCCAATGACACAAACACACCTATTGGATGCACAAGATTGGTTAAAAACCCTAATTGGACAAGAATAAGCCTAGGGAGGACGAAAATGACCTAATTGATCATCCAATGACACAAACACACCTATTGGATGCACAAGATTGGTTAAAAACCCTAATTGGACAAGAATATGCCTAGGGAGGACGAAAATGACCTAAATATTAATTCAATGTCACAAACAAAGTTATTGGATGTACAAGATTGGTTAAAAACCCTAATTGGACAGGAATAAGCCTAAGGAGGACGAAAATGACCTAATTGATCATCCAATGACACAAACACACCTATTGGATGCAAAATATTGGTTAAAAACCCTAATTGGAAAAGATGATGCCTAGGGAGGACGAAAATGACCTAAATATTAATTCAATGACATAAACAAACTTATTGGTTGCACAAAATTGGTTAAAAACCCTAATTGGACAAGAATAAGGCTAGGGAAGACGAAATTGACCTAATTGATCATCCAATGTCACAAACACACCTATTGGAAGCACAAGATTGGTTAAAAACCCTAATTGGACAAGAATATGCCTAGGGAGGACGAAAATGACCTAAATGTTAATCCAATGACACAAATGAACTTATTGGATGCACAAGATTGGTTAAAAACCCTAATTGGACAAGAATAAGCCTAGGGAGGACGAAAATGACCTAATTGATCATCCAATGACACAAATGAACATATTGGATGCACAAGATTGGTTAAAAACCCTAATTGGACAAGAATAAGCTTAGGGAGGACGAAAATGACCTAATTGATCATCCAATGACACAAACACACCTATTGGATGCACAAGATTGGTTAAAAACCATAATTGGACAAGAATAAGCCTAGGGAGGACGAAAATGACCTCAATGGTAATCCAATGACACAACTCAACTTATTGGATGCACAAGATTGGTTAAAAACCCTAATTGGACAAGAATAAGCCTAGGGAGGACGAAAATGACCTAATTGATCATCCAATGACACAAACACACCTATTGGATGCACAAGATTGGTTAAAAACCCTAATTGGACAAGAATATGCCTAGGGAGGACAAAAATGACCTAAATATTAATTCATTGACACAAACAAACTTATTGGATGCACAAGATTGGTTAAAAACCCTAATTGGACAAGAATATGCCTAGAGAGGACAAAAATGACCTAAATATTAATTCAATGAAACAAACAAACCTATTGGATGCACAAGATTTGTTAAAAACCCTAATTGGATAAAAATATTCCTAGGGAGGAAGAAAATGACCCAATTGATCATCCAATGACACAAACACACCTATTGGATGCACAAGATTGGTTAAAAACCCTAATTGGACAAGAATAAGCCTAGGGAGGACGAAAATGACCTAATTGATCATCCAATGACACAAACACACCTATTGGATGCACAAGATTGGTTAAAAACCCTAATTGGACAAGAATATGCCTAGGGAGGACGAAAATGACCTAATTGATCATCCATTGCCACAAACACACCTATTGGATGCACAAGAATTGTTAAAAACCCTAATTGGACAAGAATAAGCCTAGGGAGGACGAAAATGACCTAATTGGTCATCCAATGACACAAACACACCTATTGGATGCACAAGATTGGTTAAAAACCCTAATTGGACAAGAATAAGCCAAGGGAGGACGAAAATGACCTAATTGATCATCCAATGACACAAACACACCTATTGGATGCACAAGATTGGTTAAAAACCCTAATCGGACAAGAATATGTCTAGGTAGGACGAAAATGACCTAATTGATCATCCAATGACACAAACACACCTATTGGATCCACAAGATTGGTTAAAAACTCTAATTGGACAAGAATAAGCCTAGGGAGGACGAAAATGACCTAAATGTTAATCCAATGACACAACTCAACTTATTGGATGCACAAGATTGGTTAAAAACCCTAATTGGACAAGAATAAGCCTATGGAGGACGAAAATGACCTAATTGATCATCCAATGACACAAACACACCTATTGGATGCACAAGATTGGTTAAAAACCCTAATTGGACAAGAATAAGCCTAGGGAGGACGAAAATGACCTAATTGATCATCCAATGACACAAACACACCTATTGGATGCACAAGATTGGTTAAAAACTCTAATTGGACAAGAATAAGCCTAGGGAGGACGAAAATAACCTAATTGATCATCCAATGACACAAACACACCTATTGGATGCACAAGATCGGTTAAAAACTCTAATTGGACAAGAATAAGCCTAGGGAGGACGAAAATGATCTAATTGATCATCCAATGACACAAATGAACTTATTGGATGCACAAGATTGGTTAAAAACCCTAATTGGACAAGAATAAGCCTAGGGAGGACGAAAATGACCTAATTGATCATCCAATGACACAAACACTCCTATTGGATGCACAAGATTGGTTAAAAACCCTAATTGGACAAGAATAAGCCTAGGGAGGACGAAAATGACTTAATTGATCATCCAATGACACAAACACACCTATTGGATGCACAAGATTGGTTAAAAACCTTAATTGGACAAGAATATGCCTAGGGAGGACGAAAATGACCTAAATATTAATTCAATGACACACCTCAACTTATTGGATGCACAAGATTGGTTAAAAACCCTAATTGGACAAGAATATGCCTAGGGAGGACGAAAATGACCTAATTGGTCATCGAATGACACAAACACACCTATTGGATGCACAAGATTGGTTAAAAACCCTAATTGGACAAGAATAAGCCTAGGGAGGACGAAAATGACCTAATTGATCATCCAATGACACAAACACACCTATTGGATGCACAAGATTGGTTAAAAACCCTAATTGGACAAGAATAAGCCTAGGGAGGACGAAAACGACCTAATTGATCATCCAATGACACAAACACACCTATTAGATGCACAAGATTGGTTAAAAACCCTAGTTGGACAAGAACATGCCTAGGGAGGACGAAAATGACCTAATTGATCATCCAATGACACTAATGAACTTATTGGATGCACAAGATTGGTTAAAAACCCTAATTGGACAAGAATAAGCCTAGGGAGGACGAAAATGACCTAATTGATCATCCAATGAAACAAACACACCTATTGGATGCACAAGATTGGTTAAAAACCCTAATTTGACTAGAATAAGCCTAGGGTGGACGAAAATGACTTAATTGATCATCCAATGACACAAACACACCTATTGGATGCACAAGATTGGTTAAAAACCTTAATTGGACAAGAATATGCCTAGGGAGGACGAAATTGACCTAAATATTAATTCAATGACACAACTCAACTTATTGGATGCACAAGATTGGTTAAAAACCCTAATTCGACAAGAATAAGCCTAGGGAAGACGAAAATGACCTAATTGATCATCCAATGACACAAACACACCAATTGGATGCACAAGATTCGTTAAAAACCCTAATTGGACAAGAATATGCCTAGGGAGGACGAAAATGACCTAATTGGTCATCCAATGACACAAACACACCTATTGGATTCACAAGATTGGTTAAAAACCCTAATTGGACAAGAATATGCCTAGGGAGGACGAAAATGACCTAAATGTTAATCCAATGACACAAATGAACTTATTGGATGCACAAGATTGGTTAAAAACCCTAATTGGACAAGAATAAGCCTTGAGAGGACGAAAATGACATAATTGATCATCCAATGACACAAACACACCTATTGGATGCACAAGATTGGTTAAAAACCCTAATTAGACTAGAATAAGCCTAGGGAGGACAAAAATGACCTAATTGATCATCCAATGACACAAACACACCTATTGGATGCACAAGATTAGTTAAAAACCCTAATTGGACAAGAATAAGCCTAGGGAGGACGAAAATAACCTAATTGATCATCCAATGACACAAACACACCTATTGGATGCACAAGATTGGTTAAAAACCCTAATTGGACAAGAATAAGCCTAGGGAGGACGAAAATGGCCTAATTGATCATCCAAAGACACAAACACACCTATTGGATGCACAAGATTGGTTAAAAACCCTAGTTGGACAAGAATATGCCTAGAGAGGACGAAAATGACCTAATTGATCATCCAATGACACAAATGAACTTATTGGATGCACAAGAATGGTTAAAAACCCTAATTGGACAAGAATAAGCCTAGGGAGGAAGAAAATGACCTAATTGATCATCCAATTACACAAACACACCTATTGGAAGCACAAGATTGGTTAAAAACCCTAATTGGACAAGAATATGCCTAGGGAGGACGAAAATGACCTAAATGTTAATCCAATGACACAAATGAACTTATTGGATGCACAAGATTGGTTAAAAACCCTAATTGGACAAGAATAAGCCTAGGGAGGACGAAAATGACCTAATTGATCATCCAATGACACAAACACACCTATTGGATGCACAAGATTGGTTAAAAACCCTAATTGGACAAGAATAAGACTAGGGAGGACGAAAATGACCTAATTGATCATCCAATGACACCAACACACCTATTGGATTCACAAGATTGGTTTAAAACCCTAGTTGGACAAGAATATGCCTAGGGAGGACGAAAATGACCTAATTGATCATCCAATGACACAAATGAACTTATTGGATGCACAAGATTTGTTAAAAACCCTAATTGGACAAGAATAAGCCTAGGGCGGACGAAAATGACCTAATTGATCATCCAATGACACAAACACACCTATTGGATGCACAACATTGGTTAAAAACCCTAATTGGACAAGAATAAGCCTAGTGAGGACGAAAATGACCTAAGTGATCATCCAATGACACAAACACACCTATTGGAAGCACAAGATTGGTTAAAAACCCTAATTGGACAAGAATATGCCTAGGGAGGACGAAAATGACCTAAATGTTAATCCAATGACACAAATGAACTTATTGGATGCACAAGATTGGTTAAAAACCCTAATTGGACAAGAATATGCCTAGGGAGGACGAAAATGACCTAAATGTTAATCCATTGACACAAATGAACTTATTGGATGCACAAGATTGGTTAAAAACCCTAATTGGACAAGAATAATCCTAGGGAGGACGAAAATGACCTAAATGTTAATCCAATGACACAAATGAACTTATTGGATGCACAAGATTGGTTAAAAACCCTAATTGGACAAGAATAAGCATAGGGAGGGCGAAAATGACCCAATTGATCATCCAATGACACAAACACACCTATTGGAAGAACAAGAATGGTTAAAAACCCTAATTGGACAAGAATATGCCTAGGGAGGACGAAAATGACCTAAATGTTAATCCAACAACACAAATGAACTTATGGGATGCACAAGATTGGTTAAAAACCCTAATTGGACAAGAATATGCCTAGGGAGGACGAAAATGACCTAAATATTAATTCAATGACACAATCAAAGTTATTGGATGCACAAGATTGTTTAAAAACCCTAATTGGACAAGAATAAGCCTAGGGAGGACGAAAATGACCTAATTGATCATCCAATGACACAAACACTCCTATTGGATGCACAAGATTGGTTAAAAACCCTAATTGGACAAGAATAAGCCTAGGGAGGACGAAAATGACCTAATTGATCATCCAATGACACAAACACACCTATTGGATGCACAAGATTGGTTTAAAACCCTAGTTGGACAAGAATATGCCTAGGGAGGACGAAAATGACCTAATTGATCATCCAATGACACAAATGAACTTATTGGATGCACAAGATTGGTTAAAAACCCTAATTCGAAAAGAATAAGCATAGAAAGGACGAAAATGACCTAATTCATCATCCAATGACACAAACACACCTATTGGATGCACAAGATTGGTTAAAAACCCTAATTGGACAAGAATATGCCTAGGGAGGACGAAAATGACCTAAATGTTAATCCATTGACACAAATGAACTTATTGGATACACAAGATTGGTTAAAAACCCTAATATGACAAGAATAAGCATAGAAAGGACGAAAATGACCTAATTGATCATCCAATGGCACAAACACACCTATTGGATGCACAAGATTGGTTAAAAACCCTAATTGGACATGAATATGCCTAGGGAGGACGAAAATGACCTAAATATTAATTCAATGACACAAACAAACTTATTGGATGCACAAGATTGGTTAAAATCCCTAATTGGACAAGAATAAGCATAGAAAGGACGAAAATGACCTAATTGATCATCCAATGACACAAACACACCTATTGGATGCACAAGATTGTTTAAAAACCCTAATTGGACAAGAATATGCCTAGGGAGGACGAAAATGACTTAATTGATCATCCAATGACACAAACACACCTATTGGATGCACAAGATTGGTTAAAAACCCTAATTGGACAAGAAGAAGCCTAGGGAGGACGAAAATGACCTAATTGATCATCCAATGACACAAACACACCTATTGGATGCACAAGATTGGTTTAAAACCCTAGTTGGACAAGAATATGCCTAGGGAGGACGAAAATGACCTAATTGATCATCCAATGACACAAATGAACCTATTGGATGCACAAGATTGGTTAAAAACCCTAATTTGACAAGAATAAGCCTAGTGAGGACGAAAATGACCTAATTGATCATCCAATGACACAAACACACCTATTGGAAGCACAAGATTGGTTAAAAACCCTAGTTGGACAAGAATATGCCAAGGGAGGACGAAAATGACCTAATTGATCATCCAATGACACAAATGAACTTATTGGATGCACAAGATTGGTTAAAAACCCTAATTGGACAAGAATAAGCATAGAAAGGACGAAAATGACCTAATTGATCATCCAATGACACAAACATACCTATTGGATGCACAAGATTGGTTAAAAACCGTAATTGGACAAGAATATGCCTAGAGAGGACGAAAATGACCTAAATGTTAATCCAATGACACAAATGAACTTATTGGATGCACAAGATTGGTTAAAAACCCTAATTGGACAAGAATAAGCCTAGGAAGGACGAAAATGACCTAATTGATCATCCAATACACAAACACACTATTGGATGCGCAAGATTGGTTAAAAACCCTAGTTGCACAAGAATATGCCAAGGGAGGACGAAAATGACCTAATTGATCATCCAATGACACAAATGAACTTATTGGATGCACAAGATTGGTTAAAAACCCTAATTGGACAAGAATAAGCATAGAAAGGACGAAAATGACCTAATTGATCATCCAATGACACAAACACACCTATTGGATGCACAAGATTGGTTAAAAACCCTAATTGGACAAGAATATGCCTAGGGAGGACGAAAACGACCTAATTGATCATCAAATGACACAAATGAACTTATTGGATACACAATATATGTTAAAAACCCTAATTGGACAAGAATAAGCCTAGGGAGGACGAAAATGACCTAATTGATCATCCAATGACACAAACACACCTATTGGATGCACAAGATTGGTTAAAAACCCTAGTTGGACAAGAATATGCCTAGGGAGGACAAAAATGACCTTATTGATCATCCAATGACACAAATGAATTATTGGATGCACAAGATTGGTTAAAAACCCTAGTTGGGCAAGAATATGCCTAGGGAGGACGAAAATGACCTAATTGATCATCCAATGACACAAACACACCTATTGGAAGCACAAGATTGGTTAAAAACCCTAGTTGCACAAGAATATGCCAAGGGAGGACGAAAATGACCTAATTGATCATCCAATGACAGAAATGAACTTATTGGATGCACAAGATTGGTTAAAAACCCTAATTGGACAAGAATAAGCATAGAAAGGACGAAAATGACCTAATTGATCATCCAATGACACAAACACACCTATTGGATGCACAAGACTGGTTAAAAACCCTAATTGGACAAGAATATGCCTATGGAGGACGAAAATGACCTAAATATTAATTCAATGACACAAACAAACTTATTGGATGCACAAGATTGGTTAAAATCCCTAATTGGACAAGAATAAGCCTATGGAGGACGAAAATGACCTAATTGATCATCCAATGACACAAACAAACCTATTGGAAGCACAAGATTGGTTAAAAACCCTAGTTGGACAAGAATATGCCTAGGGAGGACGAAAATGACCTAATTGATCATCCAATGACACAAATGAACTTATTGGATGCACAAGATTGGTTAAAAACCCTAATTTGACAAGAATAAGCCTAGTGAGGACGAAAATGACCTAATTGATCATCCAATGACACAAACACACCTATTGGAAGCACAAGATTGGTTAAAAACCCTAGTTGGACAAGAATATGCCTAGGGAGGACGATAATGACCTAATTGATCTTCCAATGACACAAATGAACTTATTGGATGCACAAGATTGGTTAAAAACCCTAATTGGACAAGAATAAGCATAGAAAGGACGAAAATGACCTAATTGATCATCCAATGACACAAACACTCCTATTGGATGCACAAGATTGGTTAAAAACCCTATTTGGACAAGAATATGCCTAGGGAGGATGAAAATGACCTAATTGATCATCCAATGACACAAACACACCTATTGGATGCACAAGATTGGTTAAAAACCCTAATTGGACAAGAATATGCCTAGGGAGGACGAAAATGACCTAAATATTAATTCATTAACACAAACAAACTTATTGGATGCACAAGATTGGTTAAAATCCCTAATTGGACAAGAGTAAGCCTATGGAGGACGAAAATGACCTAATTGATCATCCAATGACACAAACACACCTATTGGAAGCACAAGAATGGTTAAAAACCCTAGTTGGACAAGAATATGCCTAGGGAGGACGAAAATGACCTAATTGATCATCCAATGACAGAAATGAACTTATTGGATGCACAAGATTGGTTAAAAACCCTAATTGGACAAGAATAAGCATAGAAAGGACGAAAATGACCTAATTGATCATCCAATGACACAAACACACCTATTGGATGCACAAGATTGGTTAAAAACCCTAATTGGACAAGAATATGCCTAGGGAGGACGAAAATGACCTAAATGTTAATCCATTGACACAAATGAACTTATTGGATGCACAAGATTGGTTAAAAACCCTAATTGGACAAGAATAAGCATAGAAAGGACGAAAATGACCTAATTGATCATCCAATGACACAAACACACCTATTGGAAGCACAAGATTGGTTAAAAACCCTAGTTGGACAAGAATATGCCTAGGGAGGACGAAAATGACCTAAATGTTAATCCAATGACACAAATGAAGTTATTTGATGCACAAGATTGGTTAAAAACCCTAATTGGACAAGAATAAGCCTAGGGAGGGCAAAAATGACCCAATTGATCATCCAATGCACAAACACACCTATTGGAAGCACAAGATTGGTTAAAAACCCTAATTGGACAAGAATATGCCTAGGGAGGACGAAAATGTCCTAAATGTTAATCCAACAACACAAATGAACTTATTGGATGCACAAGATTGGTTAAAAACCCTAATTGGACAAGAATAAGCCTAGGGAGGACGAAAACGACCTAATTGATCATCCAATGACACAAACACACCTATTGGATGCACAAGATTGGTTAAAAACCCTAATTGGACAAGAATATGCCTAGGGAGGACGAAAATGACCTAAATATTAATTCAATGACACAAACAAAGTTATTGGATGCACAAGATTGGTTAAAAACCCTAGTTGGACAAGAATATGCCTCGGGAGGACGAAAATTACCTAATTGATCATCCAATGACACAAATGAACTTATTGGATGCACAAGATTGGTTAAAAACCCTAATTGGACAAGAATAAGCATAGAAAGGACGAAAATGACCTAATTGATCATCCAATGACACAAACACACCTATTGGATGCACAAGATTGGTTAAAAACCCTAATTGGATAAGAATATGCCTAGGGAGGACGAAAATGACCTAATTGATAATCCAATGACACAAACACACCTATTGGATGCACAAGATTGGTTAAAAACCCTAATTGGACAAGAATATGCCTAGGGAGGACGAAAATGACCTAAATGTGAATCCAATGACACAAATGAACTTATTGGATGCACAAGATTGGTTAAAAACCTAATTCGACAAGAATAAGCCTAGGGGGAATGAAAATGACCTAAATGTTAATCTAATGACACAACTCAACTTATTGGATGCACAAGATTGGTTAAAAACCCTAATTGGACAAGAATAAGCCTAGGGAGGACGAAAATGACCTAATTGATCATCCAATGACACAAACACACCTATTGGATGCACAAGATTGGTTAAAAACCCTAATTGGACAAGAATATGCCTAGGGAGGACGAAAATGACCTAAATGTTAATACAATGACTCAACTCAACTTATTGGATGCACAAGATTGGTTAAAAACCCTAGTTGGACAAGAATAAGCCCAAGGAGGACGAAAATAACCTAATTGATCATCCAATGACACAAACACACCTATTGGATGCACAAGATTGGTTAAAAACCCTAATTGGACAAGAATATGCCTAGGGAGGACGAAAATGACCTAAATGTTAATCCATTGACACAAATGAACTTATTGGATGCACAAGATTGGTTAAAAACCCTAATTGGACAAGAATAAGCATAGAAAGGACGAAAATGACCTAATTGAACATCCAATGACACAAACACACCTATTGGAAGCACAAGATTGGTTAAAAACCCTAATTGGACAAGAATAAGCCTAGGGAGGACGAAAATGACCTAATTGATCATCCAATGACACAAACACACATATTGGATGCACAAGATTGGTTAAAAACCCTAATTGGACAAGAATATGCCTAGGGAGGACGAAAATGACCTAAATATTAATTCAATGACACAAACAAACTTATTGGATGCACAAGATTGGTTAAAATCCATAATTGGACAAGAATAAGCCTATGGAGGACGAAAATGACCTAATTGATCATCCAATGACACAAACACACCTATTGGAAGCACAAGATTGGTTAAAAACCCTAGTTGGACAAGAATATGCCTAGGGAGGACGAAAATGACCTAATTGATCATCCAATGACAGAAATGAACTTATTGGATGCACAAGATTGGTTAAAAACCCTAATTGGACAAGAATAAGCATAGAAAGGACGAAAATGACCTAATTGATCCTCCAATGACACAAACACACCTATTGGATGCACAAGATTGGTTAAAAACCCTAATTGGAGAAGAATATTCCTAGGGAGGACGAAAATGACCTAAATGTTAATCCATTGACACAAATGAACTTATTGGATGCACAAGATTGGTTAAAAACCCTAATTGGACAAGAATAAGCATAGAAAGGACGAAAATGACCTAATTGATCATCCAATGACACAAACACACCTATTGGATGCACAAGACTGGTTAAAAACCCTAATTGGATAAGAATATGCCTATGGAGGACGAAAATGACCTAAATATTAATTCAATGACACAAACAAACTTATTGGATGCACAAGATTGGTTAAAATCCCTAATTGGACAAGAATAAGCCTATGGAGGACGAAAATGACCTAATTGATCATCCAATGACACAAACACACCTATTGGAAGCACAAGATTGGTTAAAAACCCTAGTTGGACAAGAATATGCCTAGGGAGGACGAAAATGACCTAATTGATCATCCAATGACAGAAATGAACTTATTGGATGCACAAGATTGGTTAAAAACCCTAATTGGACAAGAATAAGCATAGAAAGGACAAAAATGACCTAATTGATCATCCAATGACACAAACACACCTATTGGATGCACAAGATTGGTTAAAAACCCTAATTGGAGAAGAATATGCCTAGGGAGGACGAAAATGACCTAAATGTTAATCCATTGACACAAATGAACTTATTGGATGCACAAGATTGGTTAAAAACCCTAATTGGACAAGAATAAGCATAGAAAGGAAGAAAATGACCTAATTGATCATCCAATGACACAAACACACCTATTGGATGCACAAGACTGGTTAAAAACCCTAATTGGACAAGAATATGCCTATGGA